>PVHX01013195.1:0-55804 GCA_004024805.1 Geosciurus inauris
ATTCTAATCAGTTATCATAAGATAACTAATAGGAGAAATTGGGGTAAGGTCTTCAGTCAGGTCCATATAGGGAAAAGAATACCCTACAGTTCAGGATATAAGACCCTGATTTCCAGACATTGGGTCCTTGAGCCTCTCTCTTGCTCAGCCCACTCTGTTCTACCTAAAAAAATGCTTTCTTCACTTTCAATAAATCTGTACTCTCTCTGTTACTTTTGTGTGTCTCACTCAATCTTTGTTCATGACACCAAGGACCTGGACTTCAACTGGTCATCCCAACAGTAACAGAAGTCCACAAAATTCTCTTGCCACTCCCACAATGAAATAGATGAACCATGAAATATCAGAGTTGGAAGAGCAGGAAATCTGGTGGATCAGGGTTTCCCTGAGAACATATGACCATAGATGCCCAGGTATGGTTCAATGACCAGAACCTCAGAATACATTATTGGGCCTCACTCCTGGATATAGACTGAAGGAAAGATTAATAATATGTATCATCTGATAACCATAAATAACAAATTTTCCAAATGTAAGGTGGAAAGACTACCATAGGTTAAAGTATGATATCATTATAAAAGAAATGCATATATAAGTCCCAAAATAGACTGCATAAATTATTATCCCTAGTAGTACTATGAAAATGATAATAGTATTGTCTAATTATATAGCTTTAAAATAAATAAGGCAAAAAAGTCTGCCGTTCAGTAGCATATAAACTGTAATGGAGTGTGTGACTTTGAATGTCCCTTGGTACTTGACATTTTGACAGAAGAGAGCAAAATTTCTATAAGGAAAAAGAGAATTAAAGTGGGAAAGACTGGTTACCAATCATTACAATTTCTAAGTATTTGAGTACTCAAACACACTCTTTGTACATTCTCAGTATAAAGAATAGCCCATGGAACCTGCCTGTGTGCAGCACCCTGTACTGAGGGGAGCCTTTTACTGCTTCAAATAAATCTCACTATTCCACCTTCTGCTTCTCAGTGGATCTCATTTACTGAATTTGCAAGACAAAGAATCCACCTGACACTTTGCTCTGTGCTACAGGAACATTTGAGATTTTTTTTCCCTGTTTTGATCTCTAGTGTTTTACCCTTTTGCGGTATATGTATCCTCAACATATCTAATTTTAGAATAAATGAAGAGTCAAATGCATGTCCTAATAGTGGTATCTATGATAAAATGTTAGGTGAAAAATGCAGTTGTAGAAAGATTAACTAATTCTCTATAAGATTAGGCAGCATTTTCTGAGTATTCATATGAGAGCTATGATATAATTTAATAATTTACTTATTGAAATAATGTTAATAAATTATTTCCTTGTGATTGTCCCTTTTTATTTATACTGCCACCTGATATTAGTGAATATACATCATTCTTATTCAGTTTAAATGACTAATTAAAACTTCAAGGTCTCAGTCATAAACAAAAACATGGTTATGCATGTTGATTGTAATGGCACAGTACCATCTCTTTTGAAAAGGTGTTTAATCTCATTACCATTAATCAAGCATGATATTATTAAATTAACTTTATATTTAAAATGATTTTAAATGTATAATGCAATGATTCTCTTATTGAAGTTTTTGTCTCAGTATTTTATTTAATATACTTAATTATGGGAAATATATTTAAACCAAGGAATACTTCTTTATGTGGAAGTATACTTCTTAAAGTTGAAAGTTTCCCTGGAGCAAATTCAATATATTTTTCTGATGAACAAGAACACGTTGCAAGACTAATATTTAGAAAATACGTTGACACTTAAAACTAACTACATAAAAAAACAAACAGTTCACCATGTGCAAAGGCTAGAAAAGCTTGTTATTCCATATATGTAATGTCCAGTCTAATAAAATGTTATATTAGGAAAGTGTCATGCCAGAGAAAAATGCCTGTCGATAAAATAAACTTTTATAAATCAAAAGTCTCTAGAAGTACACCAGAATTCCTAGCTAAGATTATAATTTTACATTGAGCTTTGGTTTGTGGATTTTGAGGGAGCTCTGAGACCATTGTGTAAATGGTCTGCATCTTAGGTAGATCTCATGTGGCTTTCATGACATCTCATTTACCTGATCCCATGATACAGCAGAGCCTAAGGAAACTACTGTTAATAAGGTCACCAGACCCTCAACAATCCTTACAAATGTATAGCAGTTATTCTTCCAAAATGCAGTTAAATTCTTTCTGATGATAAAATCAACTAAATATAACAAAGAAAGGATTCTTTCATTTAGAAAGAGCAGCTTACTAGATATATAAACATTTAGTAATCCAAACCATTCATTGAGGTGAATATAAAATTATTTATCAATCCAAAAAGACTGAATTTTACAATAGTTTTATATAGAAAACAAACTTGAGACATAAGACTAATGTATATGATTATTGAAATGCCTATTAATTAGTTTATATTAGACTAAATAAATTCTTAACATATAAATTTGTTTAATATTGCAGAAGTTTATAAACTATTTATCATATATAATAATAATTGGTCATTTATATAAATTGTAGTTGCTTGGCATCTATGCCTACAGGTAGTGATATATATGTATATGTGTATGTGTGTGTGTGTGTTTGAAAGAGAGAATCTATGAAATCTGATAAATGTACATTAAAATCCTAGTTCTCTTTTATATTATCTTTGTGATCATGGGTAAGATATTTATTTTTTATTTATTTCTTCATTTATTTATTTATTTTATTTTATATTTTTATATTTTGGTACTAGGGGTGCTTTACCACTGAGATATATTCCCAGCTATTCTTTTATTTTTTTTATTTTGAGATAGGGTCTTGCTAAGTGGCTTAGGGCCTCACTAAATTGCTGAGGTTGGCTTTGAACTTGGGATCCTCCTACCTTAGCCTTTCAGATCACTGGGATTACAGGAGTATGCTACCATGCCAGAATTTATTCTTCATTTAATAGGGGAACCAATTTAATAGGGTGGTTTGGAATTTAATGAGATTTGCAATAAAAATCAATAGTATAAATTGTGACTTTTATTGTTTATTCAGTAAATAATAGTTCTCTTATTTCCAATTAATTTTCCTTTCAGCTTGATTTTTCTATCACAAATGCTAACTTTATTGTCTACAAACTTATTGGATCACTGATAGAATGCATATATTCTGCTGGGTGAACCAATGCATGATACAGTACAGCATCTCTTATATTCTTTTTTAATGAATAAAAAAGCTTTGCATAAAGTACTTGCAGAAGAGAATTTGGCAGTTGAAAAGCGTGAATTATTTACAGTGAAATCAGCAGTATTTTACATGCAAAATATCCTTTTGTTCCTACAGATTTACATTGTAAGAATGAAAAGACTGAGGGATTATAAACCTCTCTAAAATAAGAGAGGGATAAATGGATTTTATATATAACCGTATATATAGAGAGTTAAATAGATTTTACATATATATAAAATTTTATATATATATGCACATGTTTGTGTATGTATACATATGTGTGTATATATTAGTATATACATAATGGATTATTTTGTCTGTCCTTAGTATTTGCCTAGGTAATATACCAATACATTGAGCATAAAGAATATTCTATAAGTGCCCATGTAATTTTATAAATAAATTGAAATTGTCAGAATTCTGAGGCTGTAATTAGTTTAAATAACTAGCAGAAATAAAAATTTAAGTAATGTGCTTCTAAAAAGAGAAACAATACATTTTTTTCTATATATCATTAACATCCAAGTCAAAATACTATTAATTGGCAATGTTCAAAGAAATCAGCTCTAGGATAATATGTGATATTCCTTGCTCATGAATGCTAATATTTTCCCCAAGAAATATGTAATTTTGTAAGAAATTTTAGATAAAGTCATTATATTTTTTTGAATTACTTATGCCCTCTCATTACTTCTCTGATAATTCTATGAAGTTTATAACTTAAAGGAAAATAATATATTTTATATTAACTCAAAAAGTTTCCTCTCAAAAGGCCAATGTTGAAATATTCCTAGAAATGGTAACTAATACAAATGCTGATTAGGGAGAACATGCAAAGCTAATTCTGTCTGTTTCTACAACAAAGCTCTCAAACTTCCTCAATAAATGATTAAAGGCGGCTCCCCGTGGCCTCTTACTAGTGTTACTAGTTAGTAGTTTCAAAAACAAGGATAAAGTTAAAATGACTCACCTGTTTGGTATTCATATATTATCCTTAAAAAAATCTCTACATTTCTCCTTCTCTTTAGCCCTCTCTTCTCCCTTCTTTCTGTCATCGATTTAATCATTGAACATTTATTGAACAGGGAGTAGATACTAATTAAGAAGTGGTAATATATGAACTTCTAACTTGAAGAATGGTAGTTAGTACTAACTTTCTATTTCTAGTGAAAACAAATTGCTACTCCCTGATGTTTTCTATGGCCCTTCTAAAAAGCAACAGCATTTGTTTTCATCTGGATTTAACTGCTGAGAGACAATGGTCTTGAAAGCACATTATCTGACATTTCTTAGTGTCCTTTTAATTGGAAAAATATTGACTACTTCACCCAAAGATTTTTGCTACCAATTATATGGCCATAATAAATTCAATGTCAACATTAACAATGAATTGTTTAGTTATAACTTAGTTCTGAGCAAATGAAAAAAAAAACAAAACAGAAAAAAATGCCTTGCAACTAAGCAAACTTTCCTATTCTGTAAATCTGTTTGGCAAAAAGCTATTTTATAACCTTTATTAGCTAAGCTTAAATGTAAAAACTTTTAACACACTGGGATGAAGTAGTAAGATTCTATATAAATTGATTTTTTAAATGTGTACATTTAAAAAACATCCAAGGGAATGCTAAATGCTAAATTGTAAAATGTAATACATTAAAGGTTGATTTTTATTTATGTAAATAAAGCACATCACATATTTTATGTAGCAAAAAGACTATGAACAAATTTTTTATTTTTTTCTCAAAGAAAATATCTATCTTTGTATGATTATTTTTAAACTAAAAGAATGATCAGTTATTTTGATAGGTCATTTGCATATCAACTGGGTAATCATAAAACTCATAATCTTTTCTGTCTTCATATTTTAATGTTTTCATATGATCTTTAATGTGAACAATTTGTTTATTACAAACAAATATTTCTTCTGAATGGTAAAAATATACCCTTGAAATTCTGTAAATGATGAGTCCCTTTTACAGAGAGATTCTGCCTTCCTTTAGGTGAATTTCAGAATAATTAATAGATATTCTTAATAATGCAAAGATACAAATATTGCTTGGATATTCATATTTTCTTTGGAACTTAATTTTGCATATGATATTTTTTATAGCAAGTTTTAAATTTTTATGAAGTCATATATATCAAAATGTTTTTAAATTTCATCTACCACATTTAAATTTTAAAAATTTACACTTAATAGCTGAAGAATTTTTGCTACTTTTATGTTTTTATTTTATATTTAATTTTTTGAGTACTTAAATTTATTTTAGGTTCATATTTCATAAGGATTCAGTTTTCTTTTTTCTCCTAATAGCTTTTGTTGAAAATAGTATTCTTATTTTTTATTTACAAACACTATTGTAAACATTTCTCCTACCCACATGTGATTATCTTCAGCATATGTTCAATTCCTGCAGTAACCCATTTCATTTATCAGCATGCTATTTTTTCAATGACTCACAGTACATTAAGTTGGTTACTGCATCAAGTAACACAGGTCAAATAACAGTGATTTCTAAAATAAAGATGTTTATTACACACTCTATTATGAATCCTTATATAAGCAGTTTAACACAAATGTGACATCTCCATGGTATTCAAAAGACAGGCTCTTATTTCCTTGCTCTACCATTCCAAGCAAACAGCTTTATACTGATAGTCTAAGAGAACCATTTCAAAGAAGAGCTGCCAAGTTTCCTGTCTTTTAAGAGCACAACCTAGTAACTGCATACCACGGCTGCTTAAAACTCATCAGGCAGAATCTAGTCATAAAGATACATCTAGCCAGAAGAGATGTGAAATGCAAATTAAGTTGAACAACAGTGCACCCAAGTAAAACTCCTTGTTGTTAAAGAAGAACTGGAGAAAATACTCTGGATGGAAAAATAGTAATCTCTGCCAGACAGACCCAATTAACTATTGTGGCTTTGTATTTTGACATCTGGTAAAGAAAATCTCTATTTAGTTCTTTCAATGCCATATTTATTTTGGCTATGCCCCACATGTATTCTGCCAGAGAATTTTAGAGTCAGCTTAAAATAAAACAAATGCATTTTTTTTATTAGATTTTCATCAACATACAAACTATTTTGGAAGGAATTTAAATCTTTACAATATGATTTTATTCCTACTCACTAAATGAATATAACTATATTAAAGACCTATATAAATCTTTTGACAGTATTACTTTTTCTTTTTCTTTTTATTTCAAGCTTCTTCAATGAACCATCTTTAATTTTTTTCTAAAGTCATTCTTATATACCAATTTTTGTTGGTTTTTTCTTGAATAAAACCAGTTATTGTCAAAACTCAGGACAATTCTCAGTATTTATGTGTTTGATTTACAAATAGCAGCTATTATTGAATATTCACTTAACCTAAAATATTTCAGTTGTGTTTCTTCCATTATGTTAGCCATAACTAATAGTGATTTTTCCCTATTTTTAAATTTTTTTTTTTGGTACTAGGGATTGAACTCAAGGGTACCTGATCATTGAGCCACATCCTCAGCCCTATTTTGTGTTTTATTTAGAGACAGGATCTCACTGAGTTGCTTAGGGCCTTGCCATTGCTGAGGTTGCCTTTGAACTCATATCTTGTCTCAGCCTCTCAAAGTGCGCTACTGCGCCCGGCTCTCTTCTGTTTTATAACTGATAATCATGACTAAGACTATATCAACTATTAAATGACAAAGGAAATGTATATGTCTCATTCTTGGTATTATAGAGATATTATAGAAATATTTCTATTTTTAACTTTCACTGTGTTAATACCTTTTTTATTTGACATATTGTCTATATTACCTAAGAAAGTAATCTATTTCTATTTTTTCTTTTTTTGTACTGTGGATTGAACTCTGGGGTATGTAACATTGAGCTACATCCTCAGTCCTTTTGGTTTTCTCTTTTGAGATGGAGCATTGCTAAGTTGCTGAGGCTGGCCTAGAATTTTCAATCCTCCTGCTTCAGCCTTCTGAGTTGCTGGGATTACAGGTATGTGTCACCACACCCAGCTCTTTCTGATCTTAATAGACTTATCAGGAAGTATGTATTGATTTTATGTCTTTCTCAAAATTAATGATATGATTAAACTTTAAATAGTTTTCCCACTGATTTCATAATTATAGGAGATTGGTATATAATTGTCTTTCTAATATGGAAGAAAACATTTAAAATATTTCATATGTCTTTTGTCATAAAACTAAATTGTATTTATTTGTATTTTACTGAAGATTTTTAAAACAGTATTCTTAACTGACTCGTTTTGATTCTGAAATTGGTATTTTATTTGATATATCCTATATTGCTAGAGCATATTGGACATGCATGCATAGATGTCCATACAAATTGTATATATGTTGACTTAGTAAAAAATCAACATACAGAAATTTTAAAAAGTGAATAAGCGCTGAGATAAGGCATCCAAAAGGAACTCTTATGTATGTCATGCAGATCAGAGGTGGATGTGCGGGCAGAATAAATGGGGAAACTTGTCAAACCCTAGGGAAATTTCTGATTTTACAGAAGCAATGCTTCCAATGTACTACTATAGAATAGAAGAATATTGGAAGACACTTATATAGTTTTAATTTGTACAGTAGGAATGTTAAAAAGTAAATAGGTGAAATTATTTTGAGTAATGTATTTTTTTTTTACCTGGGATAGCCAAAATATTATTTTAATATGTAATCAATATAGAAGTTATTGAGATTTCTTTACTCTCTCCCTCCCTCTTTTCACTTTCTTCTTTCTTTTCTCCCTCTCTAGTTCCCTGATGCCTTCCTTCCTATGTAAGTCTTTCAAATCAGTGTGTATTTTATGCCTGTTGCATGTCTCAGTTTGGTTTAGTTGCATTTCAAGTGTTCAATAGTGACTTTTGTCCAGTGGCAACTGTGTTATCTTAGGGTTCGATTCACTGGGATCTGATCAATGCAATAATTCACCTCTGAACCTGTTCACATTACTCTGTATATTCAATTTCATTTATACCTCTGGCATGTGCCTTCAGAGGTTCAGAATCTGGGCATGACCTCCCTATGAACTCTGTGATGCACAGGGTTTATTACTTAATCTATAGATCACCTAAAGTCTGGCAGATACCATTGATCTTGATGGATACATATGGATTATTTTCACATTCCATTAAACATATCAGATATAATTCAGCACTTGGAGAAATGGATGAATATTTCATAATTTTTCTCTTAAAAATAGATTCACTAAAGCTGTTTACTTACCAATAATCTATCACAAAAATATGAGAAGACAGCATATAATGACAACCTTCTTGAGCCTGCTTCTGTAACAAGGCATTTCAGAAAATGCTCACTGTGACAGGATGCTAACTCAGTTTTAGCACTGTTCATCTGAACATGTGCAACTTACCTGGATGACTGTGCCTGGGGACATAGTACTGATATGTCCTCTTTGTGAACTGTCTGATAACTCCCTGCAAAGTTTCCCATATTTTTCTGTGCCCCCAAATAATTTATGTGTTATGGATAGAATTAATGGCATAAAATGTTTTGGTGGAATTCTTCAACATAATTTCTGGATATGGTATTTTGTCAGAAATAATGTTTTTTATATCACCTATTTGCGTTGATCTATGTAGTTCACTATAAAATCTGATACCAATTATAACATTTTTATATATCTTATGACATTTTGACATATTGACTACTACAATTTACATAAAGCTAAATATTCATAACTATTTATTTCATTCATATTTTTAATTTCTGTAAGATAGACTTGATATTTAATAATTTACTCTTTAATTGATCATTCTAAACATTCTGAATGTTCAATTCTACTTTAGTATATTTTAAATCACTATTGGCCATATTTTAAATTTCTAACTTTTTCCTTATATATATTTTTTCATTACACTGGAATTTTATATTCACTTACAGTAACGATACTAATTTGTGATATTAAATTTGTTGCTGAGTAACTCTTATGATTTATAGTTATATCCACTTTTTTTGAAGCTTGGGACAGTGTTTTGTAGTACTCTATGAACATCTGGAGATTTTATTTGCTTATGGTAGTAAAAATGTAATATTTATCAGTAATTTTGTATTTTATTTTCATTAAATATTAAATTCTTAGTGTATATTTTTATTTGCCTATTTAATATTTAAGCTAACTATATTGAAGTGATATTACCAAATTATATTTAAGTAAAATGATCTTTGCATTTCTAAAATATTTTTAAGTTAAGTTGCTTGAATCCATTATTGGACTAAAAGGTATTTTACTTTTCTTTTCACTAGTTTTTCCTTTCACAATTTTTAAAATTCTCTTAAATTCTTATTGACTTTTTTCTCATTTGTTTCAGGCATCTGTCTAGTATATAACCTCCCTTCTGTTTGGTTTTTATTCTAATTATTTCTTTTAGAAATTTTCTCCTTAATTTTTTTCTTTAGTTAAGCAGAGATTTGTCCTTTTATTGGGAAAAACATTCTAATTATCTATAAACCATTTATAATTATTATAAAGTAATATAGCCCTTATGTGCTTTTATTGAATACATTTTTTAACATTTTCTATGGTTTTCTATATCATATTGATTAATTAAAATATCAAGTAATCTATGTATAATTAATATTTTATTTGACGAGAAGGAATTCAGAAATATGCAAGCTTTATTTTCATTCTGCTCTCTATAGCAATTTAATGATATTAAATTAGATACATCATCAATTTCTGGAATGCAATGACTATTATCTTATTCCAATTCAATCTTAGAAAAAATAATTATATTTTCCTTATCATTTAGTACTAGTAAATTTTTATTTGTTCTTTATTTTATATATGAGATAATGATCAATTTAAAAAATATTTTATTAACTATTAATAGTGCCTCATAGTTTACCTTCTTTTATTTTTTTAAAAGGATATTTGCTTTTTCAGACATAGCATTTGTTACTAAAAAAGCTCAGAGACTATTGTTCTTTTAAAGGGATTGATATATATGAGTATTGATAATATTCCTTTTTCAGTTTTTAATTATAGGACATGGGAATACTGTATAAGCCATATGAGTAGGAGAATTGTGAATGTTATATGACTTTATTTAGTTCAACACTTGTTGATGTAGTTTCCTTTTCTCCCAAATGAACTCTGTGTATTTAAGATAATTTCTTAAGAGTTCACAGCAGTCTGCTGGCAATTTTTGAGTCTTAATACAGAGTAAGCCATGTGCATTGGCCCCTGTTCCATGTATGGCTGAGTAGAATTGCTGGTAAACCCCTGAGTTCACATGAAGATGAAAATATTGATCTGGGAACATGTAAAAAGCCCTTTGCTTTTTAATAAAGTAACTTATCTAACATAGTATGAAATCCGTCTTCTTTTAGGTATGGTTGAGGTATGCAGTAGTGAAAGATATGTTCCTTTTTGTTAGATATTACCCAGATTTTAATAATTGTTCATTTAGTATTCTTGTCTTCCAGTTTTTTTAGTTGTTCTCAACTCTTTCTTTGTCATTAAGAATCATTCAATGGCAAAGGGAAAACAAGGCAGTCAGCCAACCTAGCTAACTATCTCTACCTATGTAACATCAAAAATTATTGCTGTGAATCCCTTTTTTTTTTTTATAAAGTACTCAATTGGCTAAATTGATTACTTGCCTAAAACTGTGCACTCAGCATAAAGCAGTGACAAGTGCTAGCTAATGTACACCCATGCAAACGCACACATATACATTTGTACTCAAAAGACTTGCTCTAAACAATATCTTTGTGTGCTAATTATCAGCAAAATTAAAGGGTCAAATATGGAAGAGAACATGAAGTTAGGTAAAGTAGTTTCTATTTTCTAACAGCTGCTATGCACGTTCATGGGATGGAATATGGGCAGATAAGATTTAAAATTTTTATTAAAACAGTACATCAATATCATCAAAAAATAATATAAGCATATAAAAGAATACTAATAGCTGCTAAAGGAGATTCAGAGGAAGGAGTCTTTCAAAGTATCTGAAGACCTAATCTTAGATTTGCAAAAAGACATTTGACTTTTATAATAAATGATGTGTATTTTAAAAAATCTTTATTTAGCTCTTTGTTCTTAAATTGTCAGTTTTATTGAGGTATAATTTACATGTGAAAATCTAAATCCATAAAGTGGACTGATCATCCATGATGATGAATTTTGACAGCTATGTAGAACTGTGAAACCACTATCTCAATCAAGATACTGAACCCTTCCATTACTGCACAAATGTCCCTGTGCCACTTTCCTGCCCTTGCTTCTCACTGAGGCAACCACTGATCTGATTTTAGTTTGTCTCTTCAAAATTATATTACATGTTTTTTATAATTATGTAAAAATGATCCCTAATGTTATTTATAACTAAAAAGAACCAATAAAAAGAAAAAAAATGTATTATTATGAGTAAATGAACAAAAAATATGTAATTATATTATTTTTGTCTGACTTTTAGTCAGCATCCTCATTTTGAGATATATGTTATGTGGAGTAATAATTCATTCTTTTTATTATGGATTAATGTGTGTGTGTTCTGTTTTTCTGCTGAGATTTCTCCTTTTTCATTCATCAATGTTGTATTTTACTTCAACACATTTTACATAGTTACAATGGTTCTTACAGTATCCTTCTGATAATTTAGTTTGTCTATCATCTGAACTATTTTGAGATTAAGCTTTGTCAATTGATGCTTTTCCTTCAAGAAATATTCATGTTTTCCTGGTTCTTCATATGTCAGATAGTGTTAAATCAGGCTGGATATTTTGTTGCAGAGACTTGGATTCTGTTACAGATCTTTAAATAATTTTGATTTTTATGCTTATGTTGACAATTAACTTCATTAGATTCAAACCTACAACAGTGTCCTAGTTGCTGCAGATTTTGATTCAGACCTTAATTAATACTAAGTTTTTAAAATCTACTTCATATCTGTTTGCTTTAGAAGTTACCAGAGATTCAAGCAACAATTGTGCATACAATTCAGCATTCCTTCTCCTTGCCAGGCTCAATCTCAGGTGGTTCTGGTTGCCCCAGGTTCATTCCATGGTCCCTGTAGATGGGAGGATGATGAGCCATCTTTTGGCATGTTGGCTGCTCTGTGCTGTAGCTTATCTGTTTTTTTTCCTTCAAGGTAAAGCCTCAAAACTGTAAAGTTCATTTCATATTGATATATTCCTCCAAATGGTGAGAATGCTCCAAAATCTGCCTGTTCAGATTCATTTAATAGAACTATCTAGTCCTATAGACTTTTGCACTTAGAGTTTAGAGTTGCTATTCATAAAAATGATAATTTGTTCATAGCTTAGTTTTCCCTATCAGCTGCAGAAGATCCAAGCTTAGAGAATTTTGGAATGTTGTGGCAGTGAGGTAATAATGTAGAATAGACAAGGGCCAGAAAAAAAGGCACAGAAGTTTAAAAACTCAAGAGAACCACAAGTATAAGATTTGTGATAAAATAAGATATTATGATTATGTTATTAGCTTTTCTATTATTTCTTTGCCTATGGGTTCCTACATCATAGAATGTCTTATTCACATGGGTCATTATTCTTATAAAATTATTGTTCTTATATCTTAAGGTATTGGTTTAGTCAGCTTTTTTTGGTTTGTTTTTTGCTGCTATGACCAAAAGTCCCGACAAGAACAATTTTAAAGAGGAAAAATTTATTTTCATAGTTTCAGATGTCTCAGGCCATAGATGGCCAACTCCGTTATTCAGGGACTGGGATGAGGCAGCACATCATGATAGAAGAATGAGACAGAAGAAAACAACCCAGAACATGACACCAGGAAGCATAGAGAGAGAGCAACCTCAAAATATATACCCCAAAGGTATACTTGCAATGACCCGCCTGCTATGGCCATGCTCTGTCTACATACAATACCACCCAGTTAATCCTCATCAGTGGATAAACACATTGATTAAGTTAATGCTCTCAAAACTAAATTATTTCACCTCTAAACCCTTTTGCATTGACTTATACATGAGCTTTTGGAAAACACTCATATCTAAACCATAACAGACATCATTAGATTATTTTAAGTCATATGGTATTATTTGAAAATATGTATTAAATAAATTATTAGTTACTACATTGGTATACAAATGAAGTTATTGAGGGGACTGGGAATATAGTTTATTGGTAATGCTTTGCCTAATGTGTAGAACCTAGGATTATGTATAGTACTGAAAAAATAAATTAAACTAAATTAAATTTAAAAACACTAAATGTTATTATAAATATTTCTTCAAATGACAACATGATGAGAAATGCATTCAAGAAAAATTATATTAGCAATAATGTGTAGGACTCATTGATTTTAAGACTGGCAGGGATTACGAATGATGTACAGGGTTAACATAATAGTCTCAAGAAAAAAAAAGTGAGAAAGGACTAGAGTGTTAGAAAACAGGAAAAAAAAAAACAGAGGAAAATGAGTGAGTTTTACATGGTGAATATGGTGCACTATATCTGTTCAGTGACTTCATGGCAGCACATGAATCTAGTGCAAATCTTCATCAACTAGTACATGTATAAAGTCTAATACTTGACTAGATTAGGATGGGAAAAGGAAGTATTGAATATGATTTTCATATTATAGCTTGAATAAAATAAAATGTTGATGATGACATTTACTTAAAAATAGGAAGCAGGAAATAGAACTGCTTTGTTTGAAACATTCTTATCTTTACTTTCAAGAGAGGATGCACAAAATTTAATGTGGCCATTCTAAGTGGATTTAAGTTGTTCAAGAATGCCCTGCCCTTTTGCTTCCCTCATTTTTTAGGCAAAATTCTTTTTAATGCTAACATGATAATAGATTCATGTTACATTAACAGAATCATTGTGGAACATATTAATTATGACATCAGTTAGGACTAGTTGGTTCCCTTATCTTGCATAGGTCTTTAATAATTATATGCTCTTTTACTATTCTCATGGATTAAAATAAAATATAATCAAATAGTTGGAAAATGCCAATTAAAATGATCCTCCATTTTTGCTTCTGGAAAATTTTAAAAAATTGGCCAAAGGTAACATTTCAGAAGAAAAACAGTCTTTCCTGTCATTATTTAGTGTGAATACTATGTAAACTCACAAAACTTAGGATACAAAAAAGTTAGAAATACATATTCTCAGTCAATATATTTTCATCTAAATATCACAGGTAGTATTTCATCATTAAAAAAGAAGTATACTTAGTACAAGAGTAACAAATCACTATTCCTTTTGTGATATTTAATGATCAAATACAAAAAGACTGAGACATTTACAGAGAATTTTCCTTCTCTGCACTCAGGAAATCTGTCTACTCGTCTTCCTTAGCACTAAAGACTATTGTCTACTTAAGACTCAAGTATGTTATTTATCAAAGAATGACTGTAATAGACAGGCACATAATTCTGTTTCAAAATATGGCAAAATTATATATTTCAATAGAAAATGCTTTCTTAGTTTTTGATTCTTATTACCAGAGATAAAAGGTGAGCATCACAACCTACATGCACTCTTGACTATATAATTATTTTTATAACTTATATATAAACACATTCAAGTATTCTGTCATCTTTTAGACTGTATCTTTGCAATAAGTTTTTCAGTCTCTTTTTCAAAATGTTTTTCATCTACAAACATCTATAACAGGCTTAAGATATTTTCTTGGTCTTGCAGATGACTTGAATCTTAATATTGATTTGGGGTTGTGCCTTGATATGATTGAACATAAATGAAGTTTATTGATGCTCTGATTGCAATCTGAATTTAAATTTTGACAGTATTTAGAACATAAACAAAAAGATAATTTTAAATTAAGTTGTCAATATGCTAGTCAATGTTTTCCTATAAATAAAAGCACTGTAGAGAAATCTTTAAACTGCTCCCTACCTAAGATACATCACTTGATCTTGTCATTTGTCATAGGTTTGTGTTCTCAAAAACTGCTCAGAGACATTGGCATAATGTTGCTCTAGAATACACTTCCTTGGAGTGATATGAATAATTTATTTTTAAATTAAGAGCCAAGACAAAGTAGACCTTTTTATCTATCTATTTTTTATCTACCTATTTATTTTGCACTGGGTTTCATTTTCTCCAATTTTCAAGAATATTAGACATAATTCCTGTTCACATTTTTTCTTTCTTTTTTTGTGCGGGGCGGAGGGGTACCAGGGATTGAACACAGGGGCACTCAGCCACTGAGCCACATCCCCAGTCCTATTTTGTATTTTATTTACAGGGTCTCACTGAGTTGCTTAGTGCCTTGCCATTGCTGAGGCTGGATTTGAACTGGCAATCCTTCTGCCTCAGACTCCTTAGCCTCTGGGATTATAAGCAAGAGTGTGCCACTGTGCTTGGTGCAGTTTTTCTTTTTCTATACCTCTATTTGAATTCATTCTTCTATAATTAAAAACAGTTTAATTAAAAATAACAATTGTGGACTGCTTTCTATTTTCACATGTCTGCTTTCACTACATATACTTACTTTTTAATAAAAAATCTTTTATCTTCACAAGACCAGTGATATTTGGTGATATATATTTTTTTGACCAGTGATATTTGGTGTACTGTAATAATTAATGGTTATAATTGTCATTATTCTCTGCATATGTACATATGTGTGCTTAAATATTAATTACCTGAAGATCATTTTATTAATTTTATGTTACTAATTACATTAAAAATAATCTTTAAGGAATAACAAAGCCCAAATTTTAATTTACCAACTTCAGGAAGAAATACAATTAAAACAGACATAGTGCATTTCAAACACTAAATCCGCTTTTTAATTAATCATCTAGGTTTGGATTTGGACCAGGCTGCAAAATCACATATTTCACAAATCCCCAAACCTCCTCAGTTTTTAGTGTCTCTATCGGTTTTTCTCATCCAGATCAACAACATAAATAAGAATTCCCTTTTTCAAAGTAGTAGCATACAAAGGCCATACTGATATTAGTTTGTGTGGTGTGTGAGAGATGTTACTGTCCTTTCCTGAAAACTTGAATATGTCAAGTCATCTCTATGAGTTTATGGAGCAGCTATAGGACTCCTTTGCCTACAGGTAATGAGCCCCTAATCTGGCCTTCCTCTGGTTATTTTTTTTAATAGATTGAGGATGAAATACATTCAGGTATACTTACAGACAAAAAAGACAGTAGAGCTTGGTATAAACTAAATGATTTGCAAGGCATATAGCTCACCAAGTGAATAAGGCATGTTTAGAAAATAATTTTCTTAATGTGCAGCCCAATAAAGTTTCTGTTGTATCAATCAATATAATCATTCAGACTCCATCATGTAAGGCTGTTAAATAATTGACATATATTTAATCATATTCTATATTTTAGATATAGATATTTAAGTTTTGACTCAATACTTTATAGCTACATATTCATAAAATGATGTCACATTTAATGAGTTACATCATTATCTATGTGATTTATTTTTTTTTATTTTGCAAAGGACACATTTTTTGCCTGCTGTCACATTTCTAGTAATTCATTCATAAATGTTTTTGTAATTGCTTTCTTTTTTTTTTTTTTGGTACCAGGGATTGAACTCAGGGGCACTTGACCACTGAGCCACATCCCCAGCCCTATTTTGTGTTTTCTGTAGAGACAGGGTCTCACTGAGTTGCTTAGCGCCTCGCCATTGCTGAGGCTGGCTTTGAACTCGTGATTCTCCTGTCTCAGCCTCCCGAAGTGCTGGGATTACAGGCGTGAGCCACTGTGCCCGTCTGTTTTTGTAATTTTTCAAGTTATAGCTTTTGTGCTTTTGACTGACCTTTTTTAACCCTTATATAAATAGTAAGGATTTTTTTTTTGTACAAGTGTTTGCTTTAGGGAAACAGTCTTTCCAGAATTTTTATTCTTCTTAATTTATATTAATTTTATATTGGTGTTGTTTTCTTTGTAATATGAAATTCTACAGTGTCTAAAGTATCCTATTAATAACCACTTGCCCATTTCTCATTTAAGTTAGCTTTGATGTTTACTGAATAACCTTATTTTATTTGTTTGTTTGTTTGTTTTTGTGGTGCTGAGCATAGAAGCCAGGGCCTCAAATATGTTGGGCAAGATATTCGAATACTAAGCCACATCCTCAGCCCAACCTCTTGCCTTTTTGATCAGCCTCCCTGATAGTGCTGAAAATATGGTTTTGCTTTCATATTTTTATTGCACCTGTCTCATTCTTGTAGCAATACCAGTGTTTTCAATGAAGAAATACAGTGAAATGCAAGATAAATGAGACAGCTTTGGGTCTTTAAGATATCGCTAGAATGTCTTTATGTCACTTGAATATGAGTCCAGGCATCTTGTTAGTTTTTCTGTATTTTCCCAAAGCTATGATATTCTAGGTCTAAATCTCTCTCCATTATTGTTTTGCCTGTAGCCTGAACTGGTTGGACTATTTGATCTATAATAGTCCATCTTAGCTCTAACAATCTCTGACTGAATGGTTTTAGATATTCTGAAGAATTGGAGCAGGGAACAAGAGGAAACTGATAATGCTGCTTGTATTTTGTTAGCTTTATCAACCTTGAACAAGGAACTTTGAGCAACTTAAAGAGTGCTGAATCAATGAACTCTTTATTTTTGTATTCTATTAAATTTTATGTAAATTTCACATGAAGCATTCCTGCAAACCAGTCAAAATAGGTCTTAAAATTATGTACTACCAAAACGATGCTTAGAAATATGTATTTCTAAAAGTTATTTGTATAATTTATTTCTAATCCATTTGTCCTATGTATTCATTTTAGAACAGACTAAATTGGAAAAAGTGGCTAGGTATCTTATATTTTTGGCATCTCTAGCAACAGTGCTACCTATTATTAAAAGGATATGGAACAAATATATTGAAGGGAAGGTCCAAACTATAGAAAGTTCAAGTTTTTTAATTAACTTGACTTAGATATTGGTGGATTATTCTGCCCTGGGTGTGTGTTCCATTGCTTCCACATCAATTTCCACCAAGGAACGTTAACTACATCTTAGACATAATTGCTAAAATGTTGAAATATCTTCAGAGAAATTTTGTTTCCTACAAGGACAAAAATGCATCATGTATTTGATTTATTTGAACATATATTCAATAACACTTACTTGACTTTCATCGAAAGTACCTTTTCTTGTGAACCCTGAAAGTCAATAGGATTAATACAAAATCGATTTAACATCCATGTTTGTCATGGCATGATGTGGAATATGGAACATTACTTTTTTAGTATCTTATTCTTTATGCCTTAGGCTAGATCGAGTCAATGTATACAAATTTATAGCTCTGAAATTTGTATGTTTCAAATTTTATTTTGCTAACATTTCTATCCTTTATGAAGTTCTTGTTGCATTTAAGCAATAATTTATAATTTTCCAGAGTTATAACATAAATTGTAATATCATTCAACCCTGAAACCTGCAACTTCAAATCCTTAAAATGTATGTGATGCATGAATCACACAGTCTGTTTACTTCTCTCAGTTCTCTCAAGAATCCTGCAGAGTATTAAAGAATTCCTGTAACAAATCTCAAATTGGCATGTGTCTTATACTGAAAACCTTCCATTTATATTTTATTGAATAAGATATTTTATATATAAAGATGTGTGTATAGGCCGGGAGTGGTGGCCTGCAATCCCATCAACTAAGGAGGCTGAGGCAGTAGGATCATGAGTTCAAAGCCAGCCTCAGCAACAGCAAGGTGCTAAGCAACTCTGTGTATTTAAATAAAATACAAAATAGGGCTGGGAATGTGGCTAAGTGGTTAAACACCCCTGGGTTCAATCTCCAGTACCAAAATAAACAAACAAACAAACAAATAAATAAGAATGTGTGAGTGTGTCTATCGGTTTGACTGTGTCTATCTTATGTATGTGAATTAAGATGTTTCTTTTCTCCTATTGGGAAACATTAAAGTGAAAATTCACATATATTTTAACTATAAAATATTTTAATGCAATTTACTCTATTTCATTCTATCCCTGTTTTTTTCCTCCATGTAACCCTATTCTATTATGTAAGAAGTTGGACTACTACCTGTTAAGAGAGAGAAGAATTCTTAGGTCTAAGAACAGCTCAGTTATTATTACACAGAAGCTTAGTACTACACTGAGTTCTGAGGCATGTGGGTCCCAGTAAATAAGGACAGTAGCTGAGGAAGACACATGAAATGTGTTAAAGTTTATCTTCTAAGGAGGAAAGAAAGGAAATTTGGGGGAATTTGATAGTAGGATTTTTGGTTTTTTATTTGTTCCATTTTTGTTTTTTAAGCTGCCTTTTATCACCAGTGTTCACTGCTATTACTAGGTTGGACATAAAAGCACATGATTTTAGAGAAAAAGAACAGGAATTCAAGATGATACGCAACTTACCGAGGCAAGTTGTTATTGCAAATAAATTTCAAACTCAGTTTCTATATTTTGATAAGTCAGTACCACAATTAATAATTATAATGAAAGTAGTAATAATAGTTTTTAAATATTTCAGTACTCACATAGAAGATAAATATTCTAATCAATTAAATTATAGATTTTCCCCTTTAAACAAATACATTTATAATAAAATTCCCAGTCATTCTCCTTATTCAATTAAGCTTATATAATCTATTTGAACTTTTTTTTTTCAAAAATATTGAACCCAGGGGGCCACATCTCCAGCCTTTTTAAATTTTTTTTTTTTTTTTTTTTTTTTTTTTGAGGCAGGGTCTTACTAAGTTGCTTAGGGTTTCCTTAAGTTGCTAAAGCTGGCTTTGAACTTGTGATTCTCCTGTCTCAGCCTCCAGAGCCTTTGGTATTACAGGCATGCACCACCATGACAGGCCTATTTTAACTTTTTAAAGCATTCATCAAAACATGTACTCAAGTTTAGTTAAAGACACAAATTTCTATAAGACAAAATAATGAATTTGCGTGGAATTCATGTTTATATTCATTTTCATTTTCAATTAATTTGTATTTTACTTAAATGCAATGGATTTCCATTATTTGAAAAACAATGTTTCCACACTTGTCATTTTCTTTCTCATCTTAAAGCCTGCTGTAGTTAGGATCTGAAATGCTCCCAAAGGGCTATATATAAGCCTTGGTCTCCAGTTAGGTGCTAATGGGATATTAAGGAAAGTAGCAGGTGTGGATTAGAGGGAGATCTTCAGATATTTGTGGAAGCATTGCCAAAAGGGATGGGGGACCTCCACCTCATCCTTACTCTGTTTTGCTTCCCAGTCACAAGGTGAGTGATTTTGCTGTACCACATTCTCCTGCCATGATATGTTGCCTCACTAAAGACCCGAAGGCAACAAGATTGTGAGCCAAAATAATTTTTCTGTCTTTATAAGTGATTACCTCAGGTATTTGCTAGCTGTCAAATACAATGCCAGCACTTTGGTCTTTTATTTTCCATTATTACTTTCAACTAGAAGGAGAGGCCATGAAAAAAATTCAAATATTCAAATCATCCAAACATATGTTTGTTCTTAGGTTTGACATTCAATTTGGACTTTTAGTGTGACTTTTGGTAGGATAGTGCTCCACAATAATTTGGGGTGAAAATTTTATTTTGAATTGCCTTACCTGGTTGTGTGGAATGTTTCCTTAAGTGTATTCTGTGCATTCACAGAACTGCTATTTTGATTTCTGAAAAATACCAACTTTACTTTTATTTTTCATTTGTTAAAAATCCTTCAAATAAAATTTTGAACTTTTGACTTAGTTTTTGTATACTTTAAAATCAACTTGTTTTATGAAGCTTTAAACATAATATAACACTTTATATGTGAAAATTATATCAGATGGAATTAAATAGGTAAGGGAGATTTTATTCAAACCCATTGCAATAAAATAGAGATAATGAACTCAATTTCCCTGAAACAAAATGCTGGAATATTTGTAAACTGTAGAGTGAGTTAATGGAAAAGCATTAGAAGATATTGAGGGTGAGGCTGGTCCCTGTGACTAGGCCATCAGTTTTCCCTAATTGTTCCTTATAGGCTTTTTTACTTTCACAGAGACTGGGGGTTGAGGAACTCTCTCCATGGGTATTTCAAAGGGATGTTCCCTTGTCCTTGATAAACGTATGGACAGCTTGAAATTCTAGTAAGGCTTGGAGAAAATTATGTCAAAGATGCAAGAAACGCCAGGCATGGTGGGGTACGCCTATGATCCCAGTGGCTCGGGAGGCTGAGGCAGGAGGATTGTGAGTTCAAAGCCAGCCTCAGCAACAGTGAGGCATTAAGCAACTCTGTGAGACCCTGTCTCTAAATAAAATTTAAAAAGTCTGGGGATATGGCTCAGTGGTTGAGTGCTCCTGACTTCAATCCCCGGTACCACCCCCCCATGAAGAAAAAAAGATGCAGAAAAAAAATTGTAATTATAAGTTTTCTAAGGTAAATTCTCTAAGAAAAGGGAAGGCAGGGGCCTGTAATTAGCAAGAAGCCTGCAAGAGGTGGAGTCAATCAGAGGGGAAGGTTAAGGCCCTCCTACCGTAATGTAGACAAACATTGAAATGAATTCCTGACAAGATTTATCATTCATTTAAATACACAATTTAATAAATGTTAAGCATGTTGGTCTGTCTTCATAGCATTAGCTTTAATGCACAAGTATTTTACAATCTAACTTTACCTAAGCTTATTGTTAGTAGTATTCTGTATATTTATAAGTTCTTACACTGAATTTAGTCTAATGTGAAAGCTTTTAGAATCTCTTCTTTGAATTTGCTAAATATAATTGCATTTCTGTTTCATATTCAACCAACTGTTAATTGAGCAAAGAAAAAACTCTTTTTTTTGGTACTGGGGATTGACCTCAGAGGTACTCAACCATTGAGCCACATCCTCAGCCCTATTTTGTGTTTTTATGTAGAGACAGGGTCTCACTGAGTTGCTTAGTGACTCATCATTTGCTAACGCTGGCTTTGAACTCTCTATTCTCCTGTCTCAGCTTCCCAAAGTGCAAGGATTACAGGTGTGTACCACCATGCCTGGCTGAAAAAAACTTTTTTTGAAGGGCTATGACAAGCAGTTCAAGTAACAATCCACAATACTACAGAATTTTCCAATATTTCAAAAGCTGAATATAGCTTAAGAAATGTTGTCCTTGAGCTACTTATCTATTTGGCAAAGAAAATTTATTCAAAATAATTACCTATTCTTTACATTTTTACATAGAAAATGATGTCTAAACTACTATGTCGACATAGTAAATTCTAAACTCTAGGAAGTAGGTCTCTTGAGTCCTAGGGAGGATCTTGAGACTAGCATTGGGCCGCTAGCTGTAATTAGATATTAGGCTTTCACTATAGTGGTAGGAAAATACATGAAGTCAAGAAGATTGAGCAGTCAATAGACTAATAAAACTCTGAAACCTATCCACCATTAGAGCAGAGCTTAATAGCTCCAATCTATGAATGTTTGATCCCAATAGAAGAGAATGTTGTAACATATGAACTGTAAAGATCACAGAATTGGCCAGGCGCGGTAGTGCACGCCTGTAATCCCAGCACTTAGGGAGGCTGAGTCAGGAGGATCCAGAGTCAGGAGGATCCAAAGCCAGCCTCAGCAATGGCAAGGCACTAAGTAACTCAGTGAGATGATGTCTCTAATTAAAACACAAAACAGGGCTGGAGATGTGGCTCAGTGATTGAGTACCCCTGAGTTCAATCCCTGATACCAAAATAAAATAAAATAAAATAAAAAACCTGTGTATATATATATATATACATATAGGCATATACATAAATTTAATTATGTAATTATCTGATCAGTAATAACTTTTCAGAAAAAATTTAAATTTAAAAAATGGGACATATACTGTTCTTTTTGGCTGCAAATAGTGGAAGGAAAATCAGTTGAAAGTAATTTGACACAAAGGAACAAAAAATATTACCAAGTAAATATTATCCAAAAAAAATTCAGCCTATATTGGTCACACACATTCACGCATGTGCACACACACAATTACAAGGATCCTTTTCCTTCCTGCTGCCCCACATTGCAGAGCCTCTCCTCTGTACCTCAGTATGCAATTGGTGACAAACTTACCAATTTGAAGTTGCTTGGGAGTTTATCCCTGGGATATTTTTCCCAGTTATTTGGACATTCCAGTTGTTTTTCTTGTTTTCTTTTGTGTGTGTTTGTGTGTGTGTGTTAGACTTTTACATTGAAACATAAAATTATAACAAATAACTAGTAGCTTCAATAAACAGATTTGATTTTCCCTAATTGTATTGTTTGAGTCTTTACACAAATAATATACAGTTTGAAGATCTTTATTCCATAGGTAAGTATAGTCATAGTATTCACCTTCCTTAGGTTCCAGTGTTCCTTTTAGTCCATTACTCCACTGTCACACTGATTCCAAAGCATTTTCTTTGCCAATGTTATCTAAAGTAGGTTATTATATATTAGGCATATATTCTCCAAATTGCTGTAGATAGAGACAACTTACTGGTGCTCAAAGTAAGGACCATGTTGGTTTTGGGGTTAGGGTTCCATGGAAGAACAAAGGAGGAGTTGACAACAGTGCTGGCTGGACTGAAAGTAGTTCATGTTCATTTGACTCTGGGGTATATTATTATTTGGATCTTGATTGTCCTTTGTTTTAAGGCTCATGTGTTGCAGTGTTAAGGTCTTGGTCTTCAATGCAGCAATGTTCAGAGGTAGGCTTTTGGAAATGATTGGATCATGTGGGTGCTGACTTTGTCAGTGGGATAATCCTGAAATGAATTTATAATCTGAATGGACTGTTGGGAGATGGTGGAGATTGTAAGAGGTGGAAACTAGTTGGAGAGAGTTGGTTTTGAGGAGATGCCCCTGCAGAACTATATATTGTCACTGGCCCTTTCTCTCTCTCCCTCTCTCCCTCCTCCTTCCCTCTCTCCCTCTCTCTCTCTCCATATACATATATGTGTAAGTATCTACTATATGTGTGTGTGTGTGTGTGTGTGTGTGTGTGTGTGTGTATCTGCTTCCTATCATATGGTGAACAGTTTTCCTCCACTGTGCCTTTATACCATGATGTTCTGCCTCACCACAAACCCATAGCAAAGGAGTCAGTTTACCATGGACTGAAACCAAGTGCCAAAATAATTCTTTCAAGTTGTTTATTTCAGGAACTTTGGTCACAGCAACAAGAAGGTGACTAAAATAGGGGTTGAGGTATTTATTGCTATTTTTTTATTTTAACTATTGTGGATTTAAAAGCATATTATGAAATTGCTCACTGACCCGTGCTATCTTAACTGAGTTCACTCATTTGTTTTTGTTATAGAAAATGTTGATCACTTGGCTAAAACTTATCAGTATTCTTTTTTTTTAATTAAGAGGGTTTTATTGACATATATTCTTGGGGAAAATAATTCTCATGTATAAGTTTGACATTTGATATGAGATTTATTCATTCTTCATTTCACACAAATTCCGCAATTTGTGGGGCCGACATGAATTTTTCAGTTCAATAGTACTTTCACAGGCAAAATTGGCAAACGATTTTTAAAAACCAAATCAAACGAACTAGATAAACTATACAACTTTATGCCAATTCAAATTTTAACATGGATTGAAAATAGTTCATGTTCACTCTTCTATGTGATCTTGGAAGTATCTACTATGAGCTTACTAAAATTAATCATACAATGTGTAAGATCACAAATGATTCCTTCCAAAAAAAACCCTCTTTTCCACGTGATACTTGTTTTGTACAAAAATATTACAAATAAAAATTAGTGCTCTTCAAAGTGTTCATTTTGAAATCACCTGATACACAGATTCAAGCCATTTTACCTTTAACATAGGGGCATCACAGTATACTATGTGAGACTGAATTACTGAACTACTGACTGCTGCCAGCTTAGTGTTGACATATTACTTACTCTGCTGATTCAAAATGAGAGTGACCTTAAACATCTTCAGGAATCACCTACACTAATCATTTGTTACTAGTTTTAGACTCAGAGAAACTGCTTCAGAAACGTGACAAAATTTGTATATTTTCCTGATACAAGAAACTTGACAAAATCTGTAATTATAAAGCAGATTTGCATTATAGAAAAAAATGACTGTTTTGTTGTTGTTGGAATATTATGCAGAGATGCTTCAAATTTTAATCTGAACTCTCTTTTCCTGGAGTGTGGGAGATGAAGCTAAATATTATATGGTATGTTTGACAAAGAGGTTATTTCAAAGAGAACAACAAAGCCCTGCTAAAATCTACCAAACTTTCTTGTGATTATGTAAATTTTAAAGAAAAGAGGTTTCTTATAAGTTATATACAACAGTTTATACTTCAATATTTCTTTTCTCACTTAATATAAAATTAAGACAAATATTGTCACATAAATTTATTAAGGCACATGTAAGTTCTCTAGTTTTACTGTAGGGGTTAGGTCTTCCATGGGATCATGATTCTGAATTCTATTTCCTGAATAAATAGACTGTGTAATTCACCAATTCTGAGTCATGTTTGTGCCATGCAACATTCCATATATCTTCCCTGGTCTGAAAATCCTTAAAAGCTCAAAGGTGATGCACCATATGTAGCTGCCCAATCTTAAAGAAGAATCCTCCAAGTGCTTCTTTATTGTCTTGTCTAAAGCTAATTGTAGGAACCCAGTGATTGCTCCATTCAATCATGGTTCCTGGTCAGAGCTGGTAAAAGTCCTTATATATTAGGACCTGACCATGGGAAATGATCACTTAAGAATCAGAATTCCAGTGGCAAATGATTCTTCCTGGAGAGAAGTGTGCTGATTTTTGCCGCATAAATTCATAAATTCCTGATTTTCTATGAGTTTATTTGTGATCTATATGAGATATGAGAAGGAAGATATCTTCCTTCATACCTGTAGAGGTGGATAGCTTGATCCTGTTCATTAACACGTGTTCCAAATTCCCATCAAAGTATAAAGGCAATCTGTATCTTCATGAATCTGTGATAACACTTCTTGACTGAATGGAGGTTGTAAGACAGGTGGTACTTGTACCCAGAACTGTATGGGTTGGACAGAATCCCATTATAGGCACCCTAAATTTTTTGTATGCTTCTAGGTCTTCTTTTTTAATATTGTGAAACTGTAATTTGTGCAGACTGCTTGTTTCTTTTTTGGCTAGGAGATTAGAGTGAGCATTTTTTCTTAGATCAATGTAACAGCCAATAAGGATTTTAACCAGCTCTCTTCTCGAGCTTTGTTATTAGAAGTTGTAAATCTCCTTTAATATGTAAGAAGCCAAACCAAGCCTGGTCACTCTCACTTCATTAGTTTTATGCATTGCTGTCCCAGTCATCATACACACCATCCATGTGGATGATCAAGCTACTGACATTCTATGGTTTTGATCACATCCAAATCCTGCACAACCCAGGGCCCACAAAGCAATGACCAGAGCCCCAATATTTTTGCAATTAAATTTTATTCCTGTGTATATGGCATAGTGATTCATTCTGTCCTCTAGAATTTTTATTAGAATATTAATTCAAAATTAGACCTGAAGTGAAATATTCAGATAAATATTCCATCTTCACTAATGTTTCTGAATGCCTTATATTTCCCTATTTTTGTATAACTATGTATGATATATAAATTATGTTTATAAATGGGGAATTTTCTAATCCCTTGTGGGATTTAATGTTATGGAAAAAAAAAACTTAGAACTTGAGAAATCTTCCTTTTAATCATTAATAAAGACATAAAATAGCCATTTCTTTAAACTGTAATGCCTAAATAAAGTCCCCCAATGTAAATTCAAGAAACAGTACATTAATCAATTTCAGTTTAAGAAACTCAAAAAAACTTGCTAAGTGCGTATCTTGTCCTTACCATTTATCTAGTGTTAGGGAAGATGAATATACTTTGCCAAGAGAAAACATATTAGTAAATCATGATGTAATACTAGTAACAAGCAGGGAAATTTATAAATCAAGACAAAATTAGGAGGTAGTGACAGAGGTATAGGAAGAAATAAAGGAATTCATGACTTGGGTAAGTGTTTACATACTGGGCGTATAGAAAAGTAAATAGAACACAGGCATCGCCCTTGAACTCACCACAGAGCACAAATGACAAATGCAATAGTCAATATGGAAATCAGGTGTGCTGGAAGTGCACTCTAAGGGGAAGTACAAAGGAGGCATTGAATATGAATCTTAGAGGATGCATACAATTTTTCTAAACTGGAAAAAGTTCAGTATAAGGAATGTCCAGCAAAGAAAATAACTAATTTAAAGATCTAGATGTTCAAAAACTCTGTTGCCCTTAAGTCCAATTGTCTATTATGTAGATCATAGGGTAGCCAATAGAATTTAATCTAGACAGCTGGATTCCATTCCAGTTGTGAAAGGGAATGTAAGCTGTTCTGAGGAATTTGTGCCTTTTTAGTAAGAAATAGAGAATTATAGAAAAAATATGAAGATATTTGAAAATGATAGCTATAAGGTAAAGTCTAGATTGGAGAGGAATGACACCACAGATGAGAAAGGCAAGTGGATACAAGGGTATAGATAAGAAAGTGTCAAAAGCTATACTTAAAAAGGAAGGAATTTTGTGCAACTTCAAAAAAAAAAACCCTATGAATTCAATATTTTCAAATACTTTACAAATAATATGAAGTAAAAATGGCAAAGTGACTAACAGCCCCTCAAACATAACTAAATCCTAATCCATGGCATCTGAGATTCTGTTAATTTACATGGTAAAGAAGGTTCTGTATATGATTAACTATTTTAAGATAGGAAAATAATCTGAATTTATCTTGGTTTGTCCATGTCACAAGCGGCATGCGTAATTAATAATTACTCAGAGGCGGATTGTCTTTAAATGCAAGTGTATGTTCAATCACAACAATCATTCAATATAATTAATTAATGCAAAAAAAGTGTTGGGCATGCTGGAGCACCCCAATTAGCGTTTGATGCACGCTAATCAAGCACTATAGGTAGGTTACACTATTCTAGGGTGGTTAAGTCCTACTTACAATTCACATAATCTTAGAGCAGCTAAACATTACAATTCACACAATCCTAAACACTACAACTAACTCATATAATCCTAGGGCAACCATGAGCCCCAAAATACCTCCGATGCCAGGTGACTTCTCTTAGCCAAAGAGCAGATGTTGTCCTTGTCTGGTGGTTCTCCTCAGCCGATGGCTAGATGTCAGGGAATGGTGGTGCTGACCCAGGGACAGACAGCAAGGTGGCCGGTCTCGCTGCTGTCCTTGGAGCAAGGCCCAAAAACTGTAGTAGGGCCAGCAGTTTAAAAGCAGTCCCAAAGCTGGTGGTGTGGGCTAAGTTGGTCATGTGGGCTGGTGATTGGTTACACCCAGTAAAAGTCAATGTCCATTGGTTATCCTGTGAGATAGTATAATTGCTAGTGGGCTTTCCTTCTGTGCATGTGCATGGGTTGTGCCCTCTATCACTCATAGCCAGTAGGCCTGCTGTTAGGTGCTTCCCATTGCTCCTTTGCCGATTACATGGGCTGGGCCCCTTTGCAGCTCTGGATTGCATGGGCTGGACTTCTTTTCAGCCCCCATGATTGCAAGCAGGCATGACTAAGCAAGTTGGTGGCTGCTGTTCCTTATGGCCAACAACCCAGTGAGTCCCCTGCATGTCCAAGCATGCCCATGGCATATGCTCCTTACAGTCCAATATAATCATAAGGTTCCTTTATAATAGGAGGGAAGGAGGATCAGAGTAAAGAAAAGAAGATGTATGTTGTCAGAATCTGAGTTTGGAATGATGCAATAAGAACTATGGAATGAAATGGCTTCTAGAAGCTGGAAAAGGGAAGAAAAAAAATTTCTTTCCTGAGCCCTCAGAAGGAATACTTTGAATTTGGACTCATAGCTTCTGGGACTTTAAGAGAATTAGTGTACTGGGGTTTTAAGCTGCTAAAATTTTGTTTATTTGCTATAATAACAGGAACCAGTAAGGTAGCCTATTCCGTAGGAGGTAAATTTAGATCTTGAAACAAGATTCATCAATGAAATGCCACTTTCTTTGTCCCTTATTCTCTTTATATTTAAAATGAATTGATAATATTACATGATTTCTGAATTCCATGTAGACTAAATAATGTATGATTCTATGAATGATTACAGAGGAAGAGGTAATTGAAAATAAGTAAGAGAAATGTTTTCTTCACTCTCTTGTACCAAATAAGTAAACTTAGCTGATAACTCTGAATACTGTCTTTAATATGGTTAACACATTATTTGCAACAAATTTCTGCTAGTTTTGAGATGCCAGGGTATGGTTACTGATCAACATATTTTCTGAAAATATGTAATTATGTAAGAAGGAAAACATCGAAAGCCGGAAACCTGCTGTGACAAAAGGAAATTGTGTGTTCAAGGAGTTCACATTTAGAATAACAGATTGTCAAACCGTGGGTAGAATAAAAAAAAATTCTTGAGGTAATTTTATCTTAATATATAATCCATAAAAAGAGAACAGATTATATGTAATGTATCACCTTTTAATTGAGCTGTGAATTATAACTGTTTTAGAAATCATTAAATGAAATCCATTTGCACAGTTATTTAAATGTATAGTTTCCTATGTGTGACTAAACTTATTCTGTTGAGGGTAAAGAACCATGAACAATTAATTGTAATGTTAAATATTAAAGCCACACCTTGACATCATACAATTTGTAATTGGATCATTATGAGATTACTGTTAAATCACTGCTTGAAATTATTAATGTTCAAGGGGTTACTTTAAAAAAATCAAAACATAGCAAATAGTTATATCTTTTCAATTTTAAATATTCACAAGATTTGAAAGTACAGTCCAAAGAGAATCAGTTTTTATCTTTTGAATTTAGTTAATCTTATCATACTAAATCCTAATAGTGAGCTCTATCAAGACTTCTTAAACCAAAAATAATAGTGTAAATAACTAACCCTTACAAAACAAACAAAATTAATTATGTTATCATCTATCTATGTGCATAACTTATGTTCTGGCAGAAATTCTGGTTGTAAAACTTGCAAGAACTGATGCAAATTGTGAACAAATGTGAAACTTTTATATCACCCTCAATAGACAGTTTTACTCTGTCTAAGCAAAGGTATTTAGTATATATGCTTACAGAATGACCAGCAAAGAACACATACAACTTTAGAATTTCCCTCAAATAAGGAAACTATAAAAATCTGATTTTGCCAATTCATAATCAAAACTGCATTGCATTTCCTATATCCTCTGCTCTTTCCTAATGTTAATGTTTCTATCCAAGATAAGCCTTGCATTTTTTATATTTTCTTTATTACATTATTTAGAACATGAGGGTAGGCAATAATAGTATTTGGAGAAATCAATATTATGTCAACTTTTAAAAAATATTCATGTGGAACATTTTTTATTGAGTATATTATGTTTAAAATGCAAGCTTTTTACTATCAATAAGTTGGAAACTCTCAAAATTTGAGATGTCTTGGAATTTGCTATTAAATAGTCCTTCAAAATATTTTAGGGCAGCATATAGAGAGCCTAAGTGATGTAACAGAAGGAAATAGAAAATCAATTGAAGTTCAACAGGGAATATGCATTGTGGTAGACTTTTAAATGGTCTCACCAGAAAGATTATATAACCTAAACCCCCAAATTTATAAGTTTTACCATATTTATAAAAGAGATTTTGAAGATGTGGTAAAATTAAGAATTTTTACATGAGAAGATGTATTATCTAGTCAAGCTCTAAATGACATCAAAATTGTCTACGAGAAGTCAAAGGCAATGATATAACAGAGAAATGACCCAGAAGGCTGAGATTGGAGAGATGGGGACAAAAGTCAGGAAATGCCAGAAGCTGAAAGAGATTTTACCATTGTACCTCTAGATTGATATGATCCTGCCCACCTAATCACTACAACCCAGCAATATTGATTTTGGACTTCTGGCTTCCAGGTCCAGTAGAGAATGGCTACTTTTTTAAGCTATCATGTTTATGCAAAGTTGTTACATGAAACTAATTCAGACACTCAAAAATAATTAAATGATTATTTCATGTTGTAAGTAAATATTATTTATGATTATACTAATGTTGTCCCTCTTTGCTCTTCCTTGCCATTTGGTTAGAATGCTATATAGATTGGGTATTACTATAAGAAACTAAAGTGTGTTAACATTTATGTAATTACTGTTTTCAATAATTTGATCAAAACAACTTAGGAAAAAATCTCATGAAAACTGAAATTACTTTGGTAAATTTAATATATTTCATTTTTCCTAGTTTAACTTAGTAGGTTTATAATAAAACATATTGTATGTATTGCTAGTTTTGAAACTTTAAAATAGATGTTTTGGACTGGCACTTTGGTATCAGTTACATGTTTTATCAATAACACTACAATTGTGTTAAAATTCTTATTATAAAGAATAATCAGAGGATATTAGTTGATACAGATTCAGACTGAAATGAACCCAGTTCTACATTTTAATGCATTTTTATCAAATATAACTATTAGTTTTTTAAAAGCTTTATATTTTATTAATGTTATATTGCTTAATTATACTAGGATAAAATTAATGTTCTTATCAATGCTTATGAAGTTCATGCTCTCAAATTTCCTATTATTTGTTATTTTTCCCTACTGGATTGATTCTTTAAATGTCTTATAAAGGTAATTAAAAAGGAGAATAATTTTTAAAGAGAAATTCTTATAGCTACATGTAAATGTTAAATGCCTCAGAAAGCAGAACTAGAACAGATTAGTATTCCAACACAGAAATATTTTTAATTTAGCATAGTTTCAAATTTATATTAAAGCAAGGATATACATTGCCTAAATTTTATCAATAATTGGTTTTCCTTGCTTGTGCATCTGACCTCATGTAAAGTGACTATATAAAGTGTTTTATAGTCTGAATGTGTCCCACAAAATTCATATGCTGGAACTTAAACTCCAGTATGATAACAGGAGCCTTTAGGAAGAGATAGTCATGCAGGCCCCATTGAATGGGATTAACAAATCATAGAAGGACTGGAAGGAGTTTACAATCCTTTTTTCACCCTTTCCTCTCTTCTGCCTCTTGAGGACAGTGTTTTTCCCCTCTGGAGGACATGACAATAGGGAGCCATCTTGGAAACAGAGATGCAAGCTCACAGACACTGAGCCTGTCAGTGTTTTGGTCTTGTACTTCTCAACATCCAGAACTGTGAAACATAAGTTGCTGTCCTTTATGAATTACCCAGTCACTAATAGTTTTTTTGTAGCAGAACAAAGAGAAAGACTCTGGTAGAACCCTGACATGTAGTGAAGAGGATCTGTTTAGAGTAAAAAGTATGCATTGAATGAATTATAATTGCTATATTATCATCACTGAAAAAGTATCTCGGCTACCGGCAAGTGATTATGGTATGCTTTTTAATCATGCTCAAGTGGCATTGCTATGCTCTGAAGTCACCATTGGGGTTACTTTCAATAGTTAATCATTTTCATACAAATTCTTCAGCAATTTAAACTCAGAGATAAAAGTGTCACATTAATGATCTAAATTTTATTGAAGTATAAATAAAGATGCACAGATCCAAAGTGAACAGATCAATGAATTTTGACAATTGTGTTGTACAATAACATCAAGATTGACACAGAATATTGCCTTCCTATTAAGATGTTCTCCCCTTTGTATTTTATTCCTATCTTTGAGCTAACATGAACAGTATTATGTGATACTGCTTTTTTGTATAGCTTATTTTGTTCAGCATATTTTTATGATTCATTCATTTTGTCATTATTCAGAGTTTGTATATTTTATTATTATACACTACTACATTGAATGGATATATGAATATATCACAATTTGTTCATTCTCTTAATAGTTCATATTTAAGTTTTTCCAATTTTTGTTCACTGTAAATAAAGTTGTTTGGAATCTTCTTGTGCAAGCTTTCTGTGAACACAAATTTTCATTTCAATATAAATATAAAGGATCAAATTTGTTGTGTATTATGGTAGCTGTATTTTTAAATATAGAAGAAACTGTCATCAACTGTCTAAAGTGTTTAGATCAGTTTAACATTCCATCAGAAATATATGAAATTTAGTTCCTCTAGAAGGTTGGCAATATTCACCCTGCCAATGTTTTTCTTTTTCTCATCCTAGTATTATGAATGGATGTTACTATATGATAAAATTTGAATTTTCATCATATAATAATCATATTGAACATTTTTTTTTTTTGGTTGGTACCAGGGATTGAGCCACATCCCCAGTCCTATTTTGTGTTTCATTTAGAGACAGAGTTTTACTGAGTTGCTTAGCGCCTCGCCATTGCTGAGGCTGGCTTTGAACTCACGATTCTCCTGTCTCAGTCTCCTAAAGTGCTGGAATTTCAGGCGTGCACCACTGCGCCCCACTCTTATTGAACATTTTTATATGTGTATTGGTTATCAGTATATCTTCTATTGCCAGCTATATATGTATATATGCATATACACACATATGTAAAATATATAGCTTGTGTGTATATCATTAGCACAAATCTAGTACAAATCTTTATGTTATAGATATGAATCCTTTGAAAAATATATATATGGGAATAGTTTCTCTTATGATAAGTTTTATCTGTTATATTAATTTTATCTTCTAGAAATCAGGAAATATCTCCCTGAAAAAAAATGTATTATTTTTCTCTTCCATTAAGTTGTTTTTTTTAAATTTATACCAAAAATATCTTTGTATACAAGATCATACATAACCTGTGGTCTGTATTAGTCAGGGTGCTCCAAAGAAACAGAACCAATAGGATATGTATCAGTATATGAGATTTATTATCAGTATTGGTTTATATCACCACGAAAGCTGAGCAATCTCACAAAATACCCTCTACAAAATGCAGAACCAGGAAAGCCAGTGGGGTGGTATAAGTTAGTCCAAGTCTGTAAGTTTGAGAGGCAGGGGTGTCAATGTTGTAACTCCTAGACTGCAGCTGAAGGCTTAAGAATGAAGGCAGGTTTCTTGTCTGAGGGCAGAAATGGTTCAGCTCCAAAAGAGAAAACAAATTTGCTTTATTTCGCCTTTGTGTTCCATCCAGGCCCGCAGTGGTTTACATGACATCTACCCACATTGATGAAGGCAGATCTTCTTTAAGCAGTCCACTGATTCAAATGCTAATCTCTTCTAGAAACCCTCTCTCAGACACATTTAGAAATAATTTCTTACTAGCTGTCTGAATTGAGTATTCCTTATTCTAGTCAAGTCGAGGCATAAAAATAAAAATCATAGCTCCCATGTTTTCTTTAGGAGGCTTATATTTCCAGTTTAGCCCAGGTTCATAATCCATCTTGAATAAATTCTGAATTTTTGTGTATGGAACTGGGCTTATTTCCCATGTGGATATCCAGTTGTTCCAGCACCATTTGTTGAATTTGTTTACTTTTCCCTGTCAGATTTTGTTAGTGTGTGTGTCAAACACAAGTATTTCTGATATTTTATTCAAATCCATTGACAAATCAGTCTTTTATGCAAATAAGACACTGTATCAATTGCTGTATCTTTATAGTTATATATATAATAAATAAAATCTGTGTTTTGGTGCTTATAGATTCTCTACATTTCTATAAAAATTTAGAATCAGTTTTTTAACAGATGTAAAAAAGCCTAGTAAAAGTTTTTAATAGAACTATGTTGAATCAAAAATAATTTTGAGAAGACTATATCCCTTAACAATATGTGTATCTGCAATCATTGAACTCAGCAAAATTCTCTTTTTATTAATATAATTTTAAAAAAATCTCATTCTATTTTATTTCATAGTTTGGTAATCTTATATTTCTTTTGTTGGGTTTGAACCTAAAATTTTGATTTTGATTGATGTTTTCAGAAAAATATTTTAGAAAATTCTCTGATTTTTTTGTTTTACCTTAGTATATAGTAATACAATCAATTTTTAAAATTTTGATCTTGCGTTTTGAAACCTTGCTGAATTCTTTTATTAGTTTCAGAATTTCTTAAAGATATTTGAGATTTTCGACAAAGGAACATACCACGGGCATGCACATGCACATATACATATATGCATATATACAAATATATACAAAAATTATGCAGTTGTTTTATATGTAAAAGGAGGCTTTCTATGCCTTTCTCCTCCTTATCCTTTGATTCAGTTTTTCTCACTGCATAGGATAGAATTTCTAGTAGAACACTCAGCAGATAAAAAGAGAGTAAATGCAGATTTTTAGTCCTGATCATATAGTTAAAGAATTCAATGTTCCAATTACATGCAACAATAGCTATAAATATTTGTGTGTGTGTGTGTGTGTTTCTTTATCAGATTGAGGAAGTCTTATTTTTAAAAAATTCATTTGGGTGTTTAATTCTCTGAAAAACTTTGGTCATTTTCTCTCAGACCCCTTATTGTTTTTTCTTTTCTCCTCTATGACTCTCAGTATGTATTTAATCTATATTAAATAGTTGATATTGTTCCTTATATCTCAGACTCATTCTTTGTTTTTTTTTCTTTTTATACTTCAATTTGATTAATTTCTAAAGTCTTGTTTTGAAGTTCACCATATTTTTTTTTCTTGATTCTAATGTAGAAAAATAAGTCAGTTTCACCAATACTTGAGTCAATTCTGTGTTTTGGGTCCTTATGTGGAATCAATTAATCACTACGTTTAAATCATTTCAAGTGGAATCATAATTTTCTTTTAGGAAAGATTTGGATTCTGAATAACGACAATACTCCAGAGAGCTCTCTCTGGTTAACAATCCAGCCAGCATATTTTGTGAATGCTCAGGTGTTTTCATGGACCTGCAGCTCCACTTCTTGCTTTATATAACTCAGGAAGTCTGTTAATCTGGGTTTCTTTCACAGACTTTACTAGACAATGATTTCACTTGTCAAAGATTTTGTGTGCTTAGAAAAATTTCTCTCAACTATCTTGATTTTTTATTTTTTGAAAAGAAACTTTTGCTATTAGTGCTTTATAACACACATAATGTGGGGTTCATTTTGACCTGTTTACACATGCATGGAATATAATTTTTTTAATTTCAGTCCCCAGTACCTCCTTCCACCCTCCCCTTCTTCCTACCCCCATTCCTCCTCCTTTAATTCCCTACATTTCCCTACATCTATTCATTGTTTTTAAAAATTGGTTCTTTGTAGAAATACATAAAAGTAGACTTCACTGTGGTACATTCACACATATACATAGCATAATTTGACCAACCTCATTCCACTGTTTCTGCCCTTTCTTATCTCCTTTTTGATCTATAATTTTGGTCTCTTTCTTTTGGTTTATTTAGATAAGAATGTATTGATCTTTAAGAAGGACCAACTCTTTGTTGTATTGTTTCTTTATATTTTTTCCTTGTTGTTCTCAATTTCATTAATTTTGGAATTAGTTTGTTCTTCCTTTGCTAGGGCCTTGCAGTATAATTTTGATTATGTATTTTGGACTTTTCTATTCTTTTTTAATGTAGGCATTCAATGCTATTATATGTCCTCTTAGAACTGCATTCATTCTGTCCTAGAGGTTCTGATATGTAATTTCTCTGTTCTTATTTCTTTCTAGAAAGTTTTTATTTCTTCCCTGATTTCTTCTATTATCCAGTCCTCATTCAAAAGTGCATTATTTTGTCTCCAGGTGTTAAAATTATTTGTTTTTTTGTCTTATAATTGATTTTTAATTTCTTCCCATCATGATGTGATAGGATGCAAAAATTTATCTCTATCTTTTTTTTGTATTTGGTAACACTTGCTTTGCATCTTAATAAATGGCCCATTTTAGAGGTTCCATATACAATTGAGAAGAAAGTAAATTCAGTTCCTAGTGGATGGAATATTAAATAAATGTCTGTTAGGTCCATTTGATTTATAATATGTTTTAGTTCTGAAGAATCTTTACTAAGTTTATGTTTGAATGACCTGTCTATTGGTATTGTGCTTGCCATATGTGCTTTATGTCACATAGTAAGAACTGGCTAAGACAGAGCATGAGTGTTTGTTAAGGACTTTGGGTTCTTCTAGGAACAAGATTTAGCATAAAGTCTTTGCACTAGATCTCCTCCTCTGTTTTTCACGTAAAGGCAGAGAAACAAAGAGCATATTTTGTGCCAAATCTGTCCACGTGCTTCCCTTTTTCTCTATGTTATCCTTGGCTCTGTGGTGGCACAGCACCTCTTACCCTACTGGGCTCAGGTAAATTTCCTTTTATCTTCAGTTCACTATACCAGTATCTCTGGGCTTCTCCAAATCTCTGATAGCCAAATAATAATATATACTAATATATAATGTGTTTCTTCAGACACTAACCTCAATGTAAAACTGTATTGCTGTTGTTCAAATTCCAAACAATGGAACAAATGGGAAATGCCTCCTTCTTCTATTCTTCCATCTTCCAGGCTTCTTTCAGATGTACAATGAAATTTGAGATACTGCAGTTGGGAGATGGTCATATTTGATCTCGGTATTTTTTTTTTTTTTTGAACTGTAGTCCATGAATCAGCCCTGGAGTCCTCCCCAAAGAAAGCTGATGTCCACAAGGGACTCCTCAATCCTTAATTACCACCTGCTCACCTGAAGTGGTGGTCCTATCCTGGTCTTTATGTAGCCTTTCCTGGTTCTTGCTGTGACCTCAACAAAGTCCCTGTGTTCCCCTGAGCATTCTCAGAAATATTTTTCTTCACCCATTCACTGGCTGGCTGTTTCTAGTCACTTGGTAAGGGAACTTGCACTTTGAGGCATTTCTTTCAATTTTCCTCTACTACCTCCTGTCTTTGGTGAACTCTTGCTGTCCATTCAAACAAGTGACCCCATAAACCTTGAGGCATTTCCCTTAGCTCTTCTCACCTGAATCCAGCTTCAATGAGTCAATGTGCTACACTTGCAAAGTATGGCCAGATATACTTTAATGTTCTTTCAGTATTCCTACACTGCCCAAAGCTTGCAGATGCTGACTTTCAGTTGATGAAGACCCATCTTCCTGGGAGTTCTTGTCTATTTTTGTACTTGTGGTCTAAACTTGGTAATGAACCCTCAGGACAAAACTGACAAATGATTAGTGTACCTTTATGTTATAATCAGTTAAGATAGACCTGAAATAGCCTTTAAAAGTTTGTGAACTATTATACCAGTTACTCCATACTCTAATCTCTATAGTGTTAACTCATCCTTCTGCCATGCTCACAATTAGTAGCTGTGAGCTTTGTATTGCCTTGAATTTAATTCATTATGTTTTATTTCATCACCAGACCACTAATTTTTTGATATTATTAGATGGCTTATACTCATTGTTATTATGGGAATGATTCTCTCTTGAAAATGTCTACATTTTAATCAGAATATAAGGCCAAATTCTACGACTTTTATCATCTATAATTTTTGCTTTGTGAACTGTTTGAGGAAAGTGGATATTATTATTGTATAGGTTCATCTACAATAAAACTAGATTTTTCCAAAAAATATCCCCATACTTATGATGCATAATGAAATTATATATGCTGGTCCCGGAATACAGAAAATGAGAACAATCTTGAATGAATCTGTGGTTAGAGAAATATAAAATTAACAGTTTAATTTACTTGAGCTGTAATGAGTAAACTCTCACTGGCCCTTTTCCCATTTTAAATTCAGTGGCTTTTAACTTAATAAAATGAAATAAAACCTGGGCTTTTTATCTGCCATTTGGGCTTTTCTGTTATAGTCCATCAATGATGCACCACTCCTCAGACTAGGTAGAATGACTTCTCTACTCTTAAAACATCAGTTGGTGATAATGTTTTATCATATCATATCATTAAAACTAATTATTAAAGGAAAAGAATTCCTCTCAAAACTAGAGATACTGGAGGGTATCTTTTTTATGGTGAAGAATAGTGTATTCTAGATCAATAAACAGTAAAGTTGAAGCCTGCTCCACTTACAGTCCTTTCCTATTTTTCATGATAAAGTACAAGCTTTATTAAAATTATACACCTAAAATATATTAAAAGTCTATATATTTTGCCCTCACATTGACTTTGCTGATATAATTGTGATCCTGCCTTTATGATCTTATTCCATTTTAGAGGGAAGATATTTTAAAAGGCAATTTCTGTTCATACTCAAAATGATTTTCTTATTTAAAAGAGAATTATCACCTTCCAACAATTCCATTGTTTAGTGAGGTGAAATCTTAATTTTGAACTTAACTAAAGTAAACTATATTGTGAGGATATAGGTTTAATGATACCAATTCACTTTAGTTCAAATATGCTTCCATCTAAAATGTTCAGAACTCTGCTAGTGTTTTAGGGATTACTAAATTTGGTGGTTATCAAACTTTTGATTCCTATACACAATTTAAATTATAAAGAACCTCAAAGAACTTTAGATTATGTTGGTTATATACATAAACAATTACCATACTAAAAAGCAAAACTATCATTAATTTAATTAACATTAAAATCATACAATATTAATATATATAATGCTTTCATGAAAGGTAACTGTATTTTTCTAAATACTTTATGTATCTGTTCTCTCTAATGTTTGTTTTAATGCAGGTAAACTAGATTTTCTTATCTACTTTTTCAGTCTGTCTTTTGTAGGATCACATGTAATGTAGCCTCAGAAAAATTCTACTATCCATTTTTAGTAAAATGAGAATGAGAAGGCAGATTATGTCTTCATATTATTGTTAAAAATATGTTACCTCAGCAGATATCATGAAAGAGTTTGAGGAGTCTCAAGGGTGCCTGAAATACACTTTTTAGAATCCTTAAAATGCACAGTATAGGACACTGAAATATAATTGACTATGTATGTATCTAATGGTGGTAGATTCCTACCCCCATGAGACCCTTCTAAAAGCTTAGTACTGTTATGGTTATCTGTTTGGGTTTTGAACTTTCTTCACAGAAATGGCTCTAAAAATTCTCCAACCCCTTTTACATAGACAATTTGAGTTCTATAATCTGATGTCTTTAAACAAATTACATTACCCAATCTTTTCTATTAGGTTAATGGTTAAATATCTAGGGTCAAAATGATGCACTACAGCATTTTTTTTACACTTAACGAATGGAGAGATTACATTTGGTTTATGAGTAAAGCTATATTTATCTACTGAGGCATGGTGGGTGCCCAGTGAATGTTTATTGAATTTACTTCATATAAACACCAACTAATTGAAGACCTGTTTACTTAGTTTGATAGGTAGCTTCTTAAGTAGATTCAAATGACTCCAATTTCAGTATTTATGCCCTGTCCTCTTAAATGTGGGTGGCACTTAGCAAATTGCTTCTAACCAATAGAATACAACAAAATTAATGAGCTATCACTTATGTGACTGGGTTATTAAAAACTGACTTCTGTCGTGTTAGTCAATTATTATTGTTGCTAACATTTTCTCACTTTCTCAATTAGATAAAGCAAGCTGCTTGTGTGTGAGATGCTCTGAGGCCTATATGTCCAGGAACAGAAAGAGAATCTTCCAGCACAAAGTTTGTGAGCGTCTGGAGCCTCAGTCTAACAGCTATAAGAAACAGAATCCAGCCCACCAACACAAGATTCAGCAAGGAATTGAATTCTTCAGAGTCAAGTCTTGGATTGACTAGAGCCTGGGAGAAACTCAAAGTTAGAAGATTGGTTAGGATGTACTCAGATTCCTAGCCAGTCATAGTAATGCATGCTTGTAATCCAAGCTACGCTACTTAGGAGGCTGAGGCAGGAGGACCAAAAGTTTGAGGCCAGCCTATACAACTTAGTGAGACTCTCTCTCAATTAAAAAATAAAAAGAGCTGAGATGTAGCTCAGTGTCTGAGCCCTTGGATACACACACACACACACACACACACACACACAATGTACTCAGATATTCCTGGCCCACAGCAACCATGAGATAATAACTCTTCTAAATGTAAGCCAATAAATTTAGTGGTATTATATTAATTATAACTAGTATAGTTAGAAAGTATAGTGATAGGGATTAAGGGAGGAACATTGCATTACAGATCCCCATAGATTATTAGAAATATATATACGGACTTTTGCATTAATTTCCTAAATATTTTGCCTCCTTTAATCTTTCTGAAATTGTACTCCATTCTTTAAAGTGTTGCACATATAGTCAGATATATATGTATATGTATATATATAGTAGTTTTAGAAAATATAAACTTAATTCACAATGTCAAATCAATAAATATTCTATTCAGTAATCTGTTTATACAATTGAATATTCACATTAATTTGTTTTTATATTCAAATTTTAAGCTCTTTGCAATTTCTACAAATGTATTCTAACACAAGATTTTGTAAAGATATTTTGAATTTGTTTATCACAGTCTTCAATAACAATTGTCTATCCTTATTTCCTATCCGTGTATTGATATCTATTCTTGCATCATCCATATCTATATGACATTTCTGAGTAAATTTAAATTGAAAAATATGTTTTATTTTCTGCATAAGTATATAAACATTTTAAAAGCATCTTCTGGAATTAGGTATTGTTAAACCTATAATTAGCATACCAGAGATACATTAGATTTTTATAATTATTAAATATAAAATAAAATCATGAAATTGCATTATTGAGATAAACATGTTTGTTATATTTTTCAAATTATTTTACATACCCATAAATGTCATTACCTCCTGCAAGAATAAGACAGAATCAATCATTGTCAGCTTCTTTTGTTTTCATAGAATTTTTGCTATGAAATTTGGTTAAAAATAAGAAGAAATAATAGAAAGTTTTTTTATGATTATGTTACTCAATTATTTGATCTCTTTTATACATTATATGTCAGAAATATTGTATATGTTGCTCAAATTCTTTTGAATGCAAGTAACTCTAAACATGTATATTTCATAAATATATATGATTCAGATATCCAGTATTATTCACTTTCTTAAATGCAACACTGATATTTCAAATTATCTTCTTAGTCATTAAAATATAAGCTCCATATTTTTATGCTTTGCTTATTTATGATTTCCTAGAGTAGAAGCACCATGTTTAAGATTACGGCAGTGAGAAATTGGGATTTTTTTTTTTTTTTCATTAAAAGTAGGAGAAATCTGAGCATGGAAGGAAGGCCATTATGGGTTATCCAGTGATGGAGTTTTATCACCCAGAATCTTTCACAGATAAGTACATATTGTAGAGATTTAAAGATTGATGAAATTGGAAGTGTCATGATCCTGTACCCCCTTACTACATTCTAGGAGCATCCAGTCTGGTATGAAGACTGCTTGACAAAACAGAGTACTTCATTTATTCTTATCATGCCAAGCACATTTCACTGTTGAAACAACTTCAGGAGTTATAAAACTATCTGCATTTTGTAAAACTGATATCCTGTGATCTTTCAGATTGCTGGTTTATGTCCTTAACTACAAATAGAAGTACAGTTCTCCATCATATGCATCTCTCCTCATAGTGACAGTGCTAAAAAATAGCTGTGCTATTCACACAATCACAGAAGTTACAAATCTGGAAGTTATTTTAAAGCCTCCATCTCTTCAAGTCCCTTGTAGCTAATAAATCATCACATCAAATGTGTTTTACTATCTATAAAGTTGGTAGATAGTTCAGACTCTCATCTGTCCTATTCAGATCCAGAGCTATTGTTGCATGGAGCTGGTAAAATAATTTCCTAAACATTCTCTCTTCCTTTAACCTTTCTGCAGTTGTACTCCACTCTTTAAAATGCTGCACATAAAGTTATTGCAACAAACATTGTTGATCATGTCATCTCTTCTCAAAATTCAACAGCTATCATTACCTATAGAATAGCATCAACATTAATTGACTTGCTCTGTAATTCTGTTCATGGTTTGACTGCAATGACCTTCATGTTGTGACTAAGAACTGCCATACATTTTCATTAATGAAACAATGTTTTGTCTAATATGCTCATCTCTTCATTTACTGCTGGAAACAAATACAGAAGTTGATAGCACTTCCACATGCAAGGTCTGCACATCTTCCTTGATTCTCCCCATCATCATTTCAGTTTCCATCAATCTCTATGTATTCTTCAAGCCCAAATTAAAAGCTATCTACTGTGTAGTCATTACAATTGTATACCTTGGAGATACAATTTTGACTGAGTCACCCTGTTGCTTTGGAAAAATGTGTGTTTTAATGACAAAGAATACTTTCTCCTGATTTTATACCTGATGAGGTTTAACTTTCAATTTAAGTCTCATCTGGAATATGATAGTTTCTTAGTCAACCTGACCTTTTTCAGGCAGAAGTAAACCTTCTTTCCCTGATGACCAACAAGTTTCTTTTAAATACATCCTGTGCACATCTTTGTAATATTTTATTTTAGTGTTTATAGTTCTAACATCTCACTAGAGTAGAACTTTCTTTAAATCAGTACTTTTGTCTTTTGAATTTCAACTTCATCTACTACAGAGATTTGGGAAAATCATACAAATTCAATGATATTCATTGAATTAACAAGTATTTTGCATATCAATTCTCAGAAAGGCATCTTCACATATTCATCCTATCTTCTTATTTCATGTTAAAGTTTCTGAGCTACAACTAAAAAGTAGCAGAATTTGATAAAAAGAGTGTCTTATTAATGATAATTAGTTGTAACACATAACCATATCTTTGTCAGTGAAAAGACTGTTAAATTTGAATGGAACTAAAAATAATCTACTTGAATATTTCACTTTAAAGATATACTTAATTCTTATCAAATAGAATGGGAAAATGAGCTTTATAATCTGTATCTCCTTCCTCCAATCAATTCTTTCATAACTAGAAGAGAGTCTTCTCCTTTTGTTCATGAAGTTCTATTCTGAGGAAAAGAATAGCTTTGTTTTCCCCAACCCCTTTATATACTGCTGATAAAAACAATCTTTCTGAAATATTCATAAATTTGGTTATATATGGCATAATTAGCAGTTCCCAATGAGAAAACATCATTATCACTACATAACTATTAAATGCTTACATGTAAATTGGGTTTGCTTTATTGTCCATCACCAATTTGAGATGATTTAAATTACAATCAATTGAAAACTCAATTTAAACTTCTAAACAATGAAGAGGATGTGTTGACTCCTAAAATTAAAATTTTTAGATACAATTTTCTGAAAGATCTAACATGATTTAAAATTATCGAAGCTTGTGATCTCCCAGTATCAGCTTTCCCTCCAAATTGACTTCTCTGATTTTAGTAAATGACTTCAGAGCTTAGAGGTCTAAATTGACAGACCATCCTGTGGGGAGCAAGTCTTATACTGAATGACTCATGGATGGACTTAATCCTTTAGCCAGGATTAATGTGTCTCAGTATAGTTGAACTTCTATAGAAAATTAGCATAGACTGGGTGTTTTAAACAACAAACATTAATTTCTATTAATTCTGGAATATGGAAAGATTGAGGTGCCCAAAAAGCCACTGTCTGGTGATGACCTGCTTCCTACTTCAAAGAATGTCATCTCCTCATGTATGCTCACTTGGTGGAAAGCAGATGAAAAGCAAGCTCTCTTCTGTTGAAAGGGCACTAATTACATCAATGAGGACTTCACCCACATGACCTGATCTTCTCCCAAGGACCTTACTTCCTTATATCACCAAATTAGACATTAAAATTTCAGTATGAATTTTGAGAGTATAAAAACATTCATTCTATGGTGCCATGCACTAATTATTTTATCCTTAATTTAGCTGGTGCAATCATTGTATTTAGGGAAATGGGATTTTACTCAGCAATTTGTTACCCAATTAACATCACGTGGGTAAATGATGGCATGGATATGTGAAACACCACTATAGTAAACAATATGAAATGTAAGTAAGTAGTTTTTGCTTTATCAAAATCACAGCTCTTTACATAAATGGTTATTACAGTTAATTAGAGGTAGTTGTTTAAAATTCCCTATCATACACTTGGATCCTGCTTTATAAATGATAATATTTATTGATTCTACTCATCATATTTTTCTCAACACTATGCAAAAGTACTGCTATTTCTCATTAAGATAAAAGGAAACATAACTTTTGACTTTTCTTTCCATCCTAGCTATTAACTTACTTCTGTATTTCATTTGATAGTAAAGCTCCTCAAAATGATTATCTATATATGTAATTTGAAGTTTTCTTTTTTTAAAAATATTTATTTTTTAGTTGTAGGTAGACAGAATATCTTCATTTTATTTTTATGTGGTGCTTAGGATTGAACCCAGTGCCTCATGCGTGCTAGGTGAGCACGCTACCACTGAGCCACAACCCCAGCCCTGAAGTTTTCTTGTTTTATGATTTTTTAAACCCATTTTTTATTAAGGAAATGTTTTTTATTTGTTCTTTTTAGTTATACATGACAATAGAATGCATTTTGACATGTCATGCACACATGGAGTATAACTTCCGTTCTTGTGGTTATAGATGATGTAGAGTTACACTGGTTGTGTATTCATATATGAACATAGTAAAGTTACATCTGATTCTTATAATATTTTATTCCCAATCTCATTAAGGTCACTGCAATAGCTTTTCTTTACTATAACAAATACCTGAGATAATCAACTTAGAAAAGACTTATTTTGACTCACGGTTTAGGAGGTTTCAGTTCATGGTCAATTGGTCTCATTGCTTTTGGGCCTGTGGCAAGGCAGCACATCCTGATGGGGAGCATGTGGCCATCTAAATTGTTAACTTCATGGCAGGTGGGTAAAAAAGAGAAAGAGAAAGGTTCAGGTTCTATCTATCCCCTTCAAGGGCACAACTATGGCCTGCTTCTTAGTGTTTTTACCACTTTCAAATAGTAACAAATTAGGGACTATATTTTTAACACATGGGTCTTTGGAAGATATTTCAGATCCAGACTGTAGCCATCAATAATCACCTGTGTGTTTCCAAATCTACTTGTCAATTCACATTCTACATCCTACTTGACCTATGAAGAACAGCTGATCTAGTTGAGCTCTTCCTTATTCATGAAATATTTTCTTTACTGGGCTTTCAGGACAACTATTTTGTGTGTGTGTGTGTGTGTGCGCGTGTTTCCTACTTACTCATTAAACACTATTTTTCACACTTTGCATTGTTAATATTATTATCTCTAATAATTTCAAGAACAAAAAGACCTCAAGTGTCTCCTTTTTTCTATCTATGCTAATCTCTTGATGTTCTAACACAATTTCATGGCTTTTAATAGTATCTACATGATACTATCTCCGAAACACATAAGCATTATTTTAGAATTCTCCTTTAATAACTGGTTCATATATACCTCACCAACTATATATGTTCACTTGAGTGTCTTAGTTGAGTAAACTTAATAGCTTTAATTTATTCTAAGTTCACCTCTGGCACCTCATGTAGAAATAGGCCTAATATTCCTATCACAATAGGTGGCAAATACGGTTTCTAGTTATTTGTGGCAAAAATCTCTGGTGACATGCTTTTGATTTCTTTACCTAAGACAAATCCAGATGTGTACTCTCCAAACTTCATTTTTTTTCATAAATGGTTAGTTGAATTGCTTTGTCTCCACTGATCGAGCAAGTAAAGTGTTTTTAACCTAATTTTGTTTAAACTTTCTCTTTTTTCCAGACGCTGGACATGCCTCCTGTTATACAGTAACTGTAGTTATTGGAAATAAAATGACTATTGAGGAGTGCATCTATTTACAATATAAACCAAATCTCCAAGAAAGGCTAATAAAAACTGTTTTAGTGTTCAGTTACGTAAAAAAGTTGTAAATTGGTTGATGTTTAGTTTTCAAAACCTTATTTATGAAAGCATTAAAACAAATGCTCCAATGATTCCTATCATTAATTTAAAATGTCAATAATTTTTTAGTGCTTGGTTCCTTTACTCAAATCATGCAATCAGTTTGTTCTTCCACTAATACACTTGTGTAATTGTTTTAGTTAAAAGCCAAGGGTTTATAGTTTAGACAATCAAACGACATAAAGATGGATTGCACTAAGCAGACATTCATGGTAATTGAAACAGTGTCATTTGCAGCATGTCCAGGTTATTGCACAAATATGAGCTTTGGGTGCACAACCTACTCTTCACCCTTCATAGACAAATTGCCTGGCTTCTCAGAATATATTGTGTTCCCTATACTATTTGGTGATTTTCATTTTCCATGAAAGCATGATGAATGTATTATGTATAAATTCCCAGTCCTAGTAAATGCAGGGCATAGCCATTAATTAAAACTTGACCACCCCAGTCTATAAAGTTTAGTTTCAAACAAACAGGTAGCCGTTACCTTTGTTTCATTTCTCTTTGTTTCAGAAGGTAACAAATGCTATAATTAACCTGTATGTCAACACATCCATATAATTTTCTATTTCCTTTATAAAGAACCAAAACACACATGATCACACCTAGACCTTGTTGGTCAATGGGGGTACAAATCAGTACCCCCATGTGGTACACTGGTACCACATGATCTTCAACTGAGAAATGTATTATCAAGCTCTATAATTTTAAATATCTGATGTTTTTAAATATATATAATCTATTACTATTAATTAATATAAATTAGTCAAATGTTTATGACAGGTGCTAAAAATAAGTAAATTCTAAATTTAAAAGAATTAAAAAATTTAAATAACATTTTATTAATGTAAGCACATTTAAAGTAAGCAAAATTTGCAAGTGTTACAATTTGGGGGGAGCCAACATCAGATAATTGATAATCAACTTCTTGCTTACAATTGAAAATTGTTTCTGTACATTATTCTGGCCATATATTATATTGTACCACATTTGATATTGCCTTGGAATCTTAATAAACTAAAGGCATATTATATCTTAATGACTTTTATATTGAAAATGTTAGCCATGCTATCTATAATGACAATAATAACTAGCTTTTTAGTCACTGAAAACCAGATACTATTTAACATTAGGAAATTAAATGATAGATTTTAACACTTTGACATTTATTCCAATCTTAAATATTCTATTGTAATTGTAATAAAAATAAAACATATAAAACTCTGGCCCAGAAATTATATTACATAACTTAAATGAAATATTTTTTACACGAAATTATATCATTTTAATGATGTATGAAAGAATTAGGCAGCAAGAGTGTCTGACAACAGAAATTTTAAATCAACTGCAATGTTGTATCATTATCTTTGAAATAGAAAAAGACTGAACCTGGAAATGTTTTAGGTTGTTCTTAAATTTTCCCCAAAATTTTTAAATCCTAATAATCTTTATGAGTGAGCTCTCTATATCCTAGAGGGGAGAAAGATTAAGTACTTTCTATTAGAAAAGCAAATTATTTATGTAAATTTGACCAAAAAATTAAGATACAGAATAATTAACACTGCTTGGGATGGTTTTAACAGCTAAGACACTAAGTCTACTTCTCTGATCTCTTATCTGAAGTGGACACACATCAAGAATTGTCAGTTTGCTCAATGTGTCAATCCTAGGTAATATTTACAATAATCAATGCTACAAATCTATCTGAATTACATTTTAAAAGAAATTTATGATCATACTAAATAATAATCTCCTATTTTTGCTTGTATCTTTTAAAATGATTGATGGATATCTTAAGGCTCTGTACTTTTATCTTTATTACATAGTTTTACTTACCAAGTTTTGTTAGTGTTTAAAAATCTAGTAACTTCAAATTTTGTCTGTTACTAGGTAGTTGTAACCATAAAAACAATTTCTAAAGTAAAATGATAGAAACAACGCACAATGACGTTACGGTCTTGAATATAGAAACAAATTTGTTTTCTTCTTTTCCTTGTTCTCATTTATCTTTTATCACCATCTTTAGCTCCTGCACCACATTTCCTAATTATTATCTCCATTTAATGAACTGAAGGTATCAAACTTATCATGTGCCTAAATGAAATGGCAATATTTCCATATTCATAATTTAAGATATTTAAATCCTGTTAATGCTTTCTGAGCCTTTGAAAGGAGTTCTTTTGATACAAAAATTATTACCATGAAAAGAAACTTAAATAAAAATTCATAAATGTGGATTCCAATTTTTTCTTGATCACTACCATGTACTGTAGTCTATCATATTATGAGATATTTCTTCTAAATTAGAAAATCTATAAACCCTTCTAAAATTATTTTGTTTGTAGCCTTACTAAGATATATGATTGATGCATAGAATAGTATATATTTAAGGTGTAGGGTTTTATGTACATAAACATTGTAAAGTGATTTCCATAATCAAGCAAATTAACATATTCATCACCTCGTATAGTTACCTTTATGTGGTGATTACATCTCAGATTTACTCTCAGCACAGTTCAATAATACATTACAGAATTGTCAACTAGAGATATCACACTGTACATTAGATCTCCAAAATATATTCTTCTTTCATAATTGAAGTTGTATCACATGACCAATATCTTTCCAATCCTCCCAACCTTCATCTGCTTTTATAGTTTCAATGTTTTTAGAGTCCAGATATACGTGTGTTCAGGCAGTATTTTTCTTTCTGTGCCAACTATATTTAAATTAACATAGGTATATATCATATTTTCTTTATACTTTTATCTATAAATGGACCCTGAGATTGATGGACCCATTATTGGGAGTAATGCTGCCATAAACGTGGAAATGCAGATATTTAATAGATATAATGATTTAATTTCCTCTCAATATAGCCAAAATTGATTTTCTAGATAATATAGGTAGTTATTTAAAAAATAATCCATACTGTTTTTCATAGTGACTCTACCAATTAATTTTTCTGCTGGCGATGTGTAAACATCTCCTTTTCTTCACATTCTCGTCTAAAGTTATCCTTTATCTTTATGATAGTAACGATCCAAACATCATGTGAAATGATAGCTTCTTTTGGTTTTTTATTTGCATTTCCATGATGACTAGTGCTATTGTGCTCTTATACCTGGTAGACATTGGTGTGTCTTCTTAAAGAAATATCTGTTCAAGTCCTTTGCTAATTTTAAATTTGGTCATTTTTTATTTAGTTTTGCCCTTCCTTATTTATTTTGGAAAATAACCATTTATATGACATATTGTATGCAGATATTTTCTCCTATTTCTGAAGTTGTCTCTATATTCTGTTGATAGTTTCATTTGTTGGGCAGAATCTTTTTAGATTAATGCAATTCCAATAACCCAGTTTTTACTTCTGTTGCTAGTATATTTCAGATCACATTCAGAAAATCACTCTGATGAAGGTTATTTCCTCTGCTTCCTCTGGTAGCTTTACATAGTAAAATCATACATTTAGGTATTTAATGTATTAGGAGTTTAATTTTATACATGCTATGGGATAAAGTATAATTCTATTCTTTTGCATGTGGAAATGCATTTTCCCTAACCTCATTTATTGAAGAAACCATCCTTATACGTTGTATATTCTTGACACTTTTAAAAAAAATCAATTGACCATATATTCATGTAGATTTATTACTGAGATGTCTATTCTGTTCCAATGGTCTATTTTTATGTTTTTATGCCAGGGCCATATTATTTTGATTACTGTAGCTGTGCAATATATTTTGAAATTAAGAAGTGTGAAATCTCCAAATTTGTTCCCTTGTTAGAATTGTTTTGGCTTTTCGAGTCATTTTGTAATTCCACATAAAATTTAGGATTGTTTTCTCTATTTCCATAAAAATGCCATTGGAACTTTGATAGAGGTAGAAATGAATCATTAGGTTGCTTTGGGTACTGTGGACATTTTAACATTTATTAAGGATGTTTTCATCATGTTCAACATAAAACTCTCTTTTCTTGGGTTATCTTTGGATTTGGTATTAAGGAAATACTATTCTTATAAGAAGAATTTGAAAGTGTTTCCTTCTGTTCAATATTTTGTGAAACTATGAGAAGGATTGGTATTAATCATCTTATTTTTCTCCTAGTTATGGTTTATTACATGAAAATATACAGATCAAAATCAGCCAAAAGAAGAGACATACAGAGTTCAATTATGAACCAAATGCATAACTTCCAAATGTTTCCTCCCACTGGGGAAAGGAAGGTGCTAGTTTCTCAGCATCAATAATATATGTATGGTCCATTGCTAATTAAGGAAGCTTGCCTGATGTTAGTGTCTCTCTCTACATATAAACCTATACGTGTATGTGTGTGTGTGTGTGTGTGTGTGTGTGTGTTTGTTTTAATTAACTCCCTTAGGGCCTCACTAAATTGCTGAGGCTGGTCTCAAATTTACAATATTCATGCCTCAGTCTCCCAAATTGCTGGGAATATGGGTGTGTGCCACCACACTCAATTTAGATATATTTTTAATTAACAAATGAAAAAATTGTATGTCTTCAAAGCATAATACATAATATTTATATATTGCAGCAGTGAAGTTGTTCTAGGATTTTTCTTAGATTTTCTATTTCTTCATGATCCTAACTTTGTAGGTTATTGTAGATTTTTAGAAATTTTTCCATTTGTTTTGTTATCTAACTTCTTGTTTATGTATATATACATATATACATATTTGTGTACATACATATCCCATATATATGTGTGTGTGTGTATATATATATATATATATATATACGTAATCATGGCATATATATATATATATAATATTGTCTTTAATGAACCTTTGTATTTCTGTAAATATCAATTATAAGATATCTATCTCATCTGTGACTTTGTGTGTTTGTATTTTATACCTTTTTTTCTTAGTGTATCTCAAATTTGTTTATCATTGCTAAATACTCTCTTAGTTTCCTTGATCTCTGTTTTTTTATCTTTTTTCTTTCTTTTTTTTTAATAATGGGGTTTGGGCCCAGGGTTGCAAAACTGCTGAGCCACATCCCAACCCCTTTTTCATTTTTTATCTTGAGACAAGATCTTGCTAAATTGTTTAAGGCCTTAGTAAATTGCTGAGGCTGGCTTTGAACTTGTAATCCTCTTGCCTCAGCCTTGCAAGCTGCCAGGATTACAGGTGTGTATCTCTGTTTTTATAGTCTCTGTTTGCTTTTACTCTAATCTTCATTATTTCCTTCTTTTTACTAATTTTGTGCTTAGTTTGCTCTTCATTTTCTCTCTCTTTGAGGTGTAAACTTAGGTTATTTGAAAATTTTCTTTTTTTTTTCCTGAATATAGGCATTTATTGCTCTAAGCACTGCTTTTGCTTCATCCCATAAGTTTTGGTATGTTGTTTTTCTATTTTTAGTTGTATAAAATTTTTTTTAAATTTTACTTTTGATTTCTTCTTTTTCAATTGATTGTTTAGGAGGGTGGGATTGTATGTGTATTTCCATATATTTGTGAATTTTTAAAAATTCCTTCTATATTGATTTTTAGTTCATAATACTGTAGGAATAGATATTCAATATACTTTCCGTTTTCTTAAATATGTTAAGATTCATCTTGTAGAGTGATGTATGATCTATCCTGGAAAGTTTTCCATGTACAGTTGAAAGAAATGTGCATTCTGCTATGTGTTATAAGGTGTACATGACTCATAGGGCTATTTGGTTTATAGCATTGTTCATTTCTGCTCTTAGAGGCATTCTGTCTGGATGATCTATCATCTGTTATTGAAAGTCATATATTGAAGTTCCTATTATTGAACTGCTGTCTATTTTTTTCTTTTCTTCTGGTAATATTGCTTATATCTTTATGTATTTCAATTTTGTGTGTAGATATATTTACTATTATTATTTTTGTTGAATTTTCTCTTTATTATTGTATAATGGTCTCACCTCTGATGACAGTTTTTGACTTAAAGTCTTTTTGCCTGATATACTTATAGCTATCCCTCCTCTGGTACTATTTGCCTAATTACATTTTTCCATATCTTCAGATTCAAACTATGTGTATTTTAAAAATGAAGTGAGTCTCTTATAATTGATCATATTGTTGCATCATATTTTAATATCCATTTAGTCATTCTGAGTTTTCTGATTGGAAAATTTAATTCATTTACATTTAAAGTAATCATTGATAAGAAAGGGCTTATGCTTTCCCCTTTGTTCATTGTTTTCTCACTGTTTTGTAGTTTCTTTGCTCCTTTCTTCTTCTTTTGCTTTATTGTTTGAATATTTTTTGGTCGAAGTCTACTTCAATTTATTTTTCTTAATCTTTAATTTTGTGCCTATCTACCACACGTTGTAGTTTTTTTATTACCAAGAGGCTTACATAAACATTTAGAGTTTTAACTGTCTATTTTAAGGTCATAATAGTTTAATTTCCATCACATACAAAAACACTACTTTTTATTCTTTGCCCCCATTTTAAGTTATGTCAGAATTTATAACTTTATATTATACATCTATCACCTAATTATTGTAGTTAGTTTTTTATGCTTTTGATTTTTAAATTTTTTACTATAGTTGAAAGTGTATAACCATCATTATAAATTAGTTATTTTCATTTGACTATATATTTACCTTTACCAGTGGATTGTACACTTTCATACATCTTCATATTACTGATTATTATACTTTCAATTAATATGGACATTCCCTTTGGCTTTTCTTTATGGCAAGTCTAGTGGTGATGAATTCTTTCATTCTTTTTGGAAAAATCTTTATCTCTCCTTCATCTCTAAAAATTATCATTTCCAGCTATATTATTCCTGGTTGGCAAGCTTTTATTTGTTTGTTTGGACTTTTAATATGTCTTCCTACTTTCTCCTGGCCTGAAATATTTGTACTAAAAAACCCACTTATATTTTCAAGGACTACCATTTAATGGTACCTGGCATATCTTGTGTCATTTTTCCTTGTTGATTTCAAAATTCTCTTAGGTCGTTTGTAAGAAGAGCAAAGAGAAACAATAGCGATTCATATTGTGAAAAGGTTTATAGACAGTCAGGTGTTTGGTGTTAATTTTCAGTGAGACAAGAAGCCCTTGGAATAATTTTAACATGGTTCAGGTAGGTTCTGTCCTACAAATAAATTCTAAGAAAGTAATAATGGAGTCACATAGACCATCTAGAAAGCTGCTAGACTCACTCATTATGAAAGAAGATGGTGACTTAGATCACAGTGGATTGGTGTTGGTTTGTCTATGAGTTGTAGGGCTCTATGGTTAATACAGAAATGTTCACAGGTGAAATGATTAGATTATGCAATCTAGACCTAGTGTGTCTATCCTAATTTGGACAAAGTTGGTGTTAACTATAGGTGGGGTGAAGAAGTGGAAGTAAGTAGGGAAATGTTTTGGAGTACATATTTTCTCCCTGGTACCTCCATCTCTCTCTGCTTTCTAATGCTATGGGCCAGGCGATATGGGAAATGACCAAACAGATTCGATTTTACCCTGAGATGCCATGTCATGTAAGAAATGATTCTCCCATGGAAAAAACTCACCTCCATACCCATCAAAAGTTGCTTAGCATGGCATATTTGGCACTACAAAATGGCAATTCTGATACACTGTACTTGTGTAATGTACCCTAACAGCACATAATGTTAAGGTTTGTCTAGACATTAGTAATCATTCTTAACTTATACTCAGCTAGGATTGTTTTGATCCACTTCCCTTTCTGCTTATGATTGTAGATCTCATGATTTTTTGTTTATGGTTTTGAATCATAGTAACAGCCACTTATGATTAAAGTGGTTTTGCACTAGAAAAGATTTGTTCTACCCCCTTCCAGGGTCAAAGGGTGTGGATTTGCAGCCTGCTCCTTGGCCCACCAGCTGGTGAACAAATGTTCCATGTCCTGCTTTAAGATGGAACTGATGATTATTACAATGTTGCCATAATACTAGTTACTATGAGCTGAGTAGGTTTCCTGAATGACACCATGACACCAGTACATCTTGATGATGATATACTTCACAGGCCAAGAGCAATGGAGTTGGCAGACTGTAGACAGAACCTCTGAAACCATGAGACAAAATAAAATTAATATTCTCTAAGTTGTTCTTGTTGACATTTTGGTCACAACAATAAAAATTGACTAACATGATTGAGAAAAAAATGCAAGCTTTTTTTTTTAATTTAGAGACAAATTTACTTTTAGAGTGGATGGTAGTGTGAAAGGGGTCAACCATAACTGCAATGTTTTGTACCTAAGTAATTGAAAATAGAAGTGTTGTCAACTGAAATGGAAGACTTCATTAGAAACTCAATATAAACTAGAAGTAGATTAGAATATTTTACATATTAAAGTAAATTTTACATTATAGTATGTTGTTGAGACATTCATCAGTTTTTTCTAAATCCTCTCTGATTAGATCATAGTAGATCAGTTTCAGAGCTTTGTAAAAATTAAATAACTGCGTCTCTGATGTTAAGGACAATAGGTACACAAAAATTTTGAGGTCGGGGGGCGGTTCCAAGATGGCGGCCTAGACAGTCCACTCTGCGCTAGGCTCTCAGGGACCAAAGCTGGAAGTGGTGGAGGTGCCGTTTTCCAGCCAGCTTCCTGGCATCATTCTGCAGCTCAACATCCCACGCAGGAATTTTGCTCGTGTATGTGTGAGTACAGGATCACCTGGAGGCAGCGGTAGCCAGGAGGCTAGGCTTCAGCGCCGGCCGGAGAAACGCGGTTGCAGCCTGGGCCTCGGCCCAGGGCTCCGGCTATCCGAGACTGAGACTGGAAGTAGCGGGGTGCCATCTTCCAACCAGTTTTTTTGGCAGCTCTCTGCGCCTTGCCGCCCCACGCAGGAGTCTCGCTCGCGTGTGTGAGCGCAGAGCCACCGGGAGGCAGCGGTAGCCGGGAGGCGCGTCTTCGGTGCCGGCC
>PVHX01013196.1:0-55803 GCA_004024805.1 Geosciurus inauris
TTTGGTACTGGGGATTGAACTCAGGGGCACTCGACCACTGAGCCACATCCCCAGCCCTATTTTGTGTTTTATGTAGAGACAGGGTCTCACTGAGTTGCTTAGCGCCTCGCCGTTGCTGAGGCTGGCTTTGAACTCGCGATTCTCCTGTCTCAGCCTCCCTGAGTGCTGGGATTACAGGCTTGAGCCACCGCGCCCGGCTCCGGCTTATACTTATGTTTAAAGAAATCAGGATAATAAGCCGGGTGCAGTAGCGCATGCCTGTAATCCCAGCACTTTGGGAGGCTGAGATTGGAGAATCATGAGTTCAAAGCCAGCAAATTCCTAAGCAACTCAGTGAGACCCTGTCTCTACATAAAACATAGGCCTGGGGATATGGATATGGCTCAGTGGTCAAGTACCCCTGAGTTTAATCGAAAGAAAGAAAGAAAAAGAAAGAAAGAAAGAGAGAGAGAGAGAGAGAGAGAAAGAGAGAGAGAAAGAGAGAAAGAAAAAGAAAGAAAGAGAGAGAGAAAGAAAGAATGAGCATAAGCAATACATAATTATCTGATTGTTTGCCTACTTGAATTTTAGTTACCACATATACTTGCTTATTTAATTGTATTATTTTTAACCTTGAGGTTCACAATTAGCAACTTATTTATTTATTTATTTAGGTACCTGGTATATTAACAAACTGTGTGTCAGGCATTGTCTGAAATATTTTTCATGAATTATCTCTTGCATTGCTTAAAACAATCCTAAGACAGGTACTATTATTATCCCCATTTTACTGTTGAGAAAACTGAGGCAGAACAGATTCAGGTATATGCCTAAGATCATACAGTTAATAACTAGCAGGGCTGGGGAGTGGCACTCAGGTGTTCTAGCTCCAGACCCTGTACTTTTTTAACCCTATGGCATATAGCAATGGTTCTCAACTGGGAATGAGTTTGGCCTCTGGAGACATATGAAGACATACTTTTTTTTCCTCTTATATATATATTATTAATAGTATTAATTAATATTATTTATATTAATATTATTTTAATATATATTATTATATTATTATATATAATATATATATTTAGTTGTAGATGGACACAGTATCTTTACTTTATTTATTTATTTTTATGTGGTGCTGAGGATTGAACTCAGTGCCTCACATGTGCCAGGCAAGCACTCTACCACTGAGCCAAAGCTCCAAAGACATACTTTTGATTATTACAACTTGAGGGGGTAATGGTACTAGTGAGTAGGAGCCAGGGATTCTATCCTACTAAACTTTCTCCAGTGTACAGGACACCTCCCCACAACAAAGAATTGTCCATCCTAAAATGTCAAGGCTGCTGAGGGTACACCAAGTTGAGAAGCCCTGGTATATAAGAAAGGCATGTCATTGAACAAGTAATTATAAGCCCAATGATGGTTACAAAAGAGGATGTAACTGATTTCCTTAAATGTAAATTTTTTAGAAGGCATTTTTTCTTCATGCACTTCACAGATAAGGATTTTCCCAACTGGAAAGGCCATGTGTACTTTGAGATTGCTCTAATAGCAGCAGAGGTTTTGTGCCAAACCAGCTGCATTCTCTTTATTGAGACTGTTGTGTAGTGTTGGGGTTTAGTTCCTAACTATGAAATGAATGGGGTCAGATTTTAATCAGTACTAATAAACATAATCCTATCTTCATTAGTTTCCAAAATGTCAGCAAGCTCAAATTTCAATTTAATTAGTGCTACCTTTCAGGTAACAGAGTGGTATTTATAAATAAAGCATAGTATTTGTAGTTTGGCCTAGGTTTGAATTTTATCTTTGGCACTGATCAGTTAAGTAACTATTAATATAAGTATCTTGACTTTTGAGTCTCAGACTCAGTTTCCTCACTGTCAAAATAAAAAGAGCCTTATCTGTTTTTTTAATAGATTGATATATTAACTAACTTTGAGGTTGCCATAAGAAAATAGAGATATTCACTTATTTATTTATTTATTTATTTACTTGCTTAGGTTACTGGGGATTGAATCCAGAGGTTTTACTACTGAGCTACATCCCCAGACCTTTTTTGTTTTTTATTTTGAGGTAGGGTCTTCACTTGGTTTCTTAGGGCCTCACTAAGTTGCTGAGGCTGACCTCAAACTTGCAATCCTCCTGCCTTAGCCTTCCCAGACACTGGGATTATAGGTGTGTACCATTGTACCTGGCTCTAGAGATATTTAAATTAAGAAACTAACCAATTACCTGGTATATTAACAAACAGTAGCAAGCTACACTTATACCTTAATATAATGTCAAGAATCTGAAAATGAGGCACATTTGTGGAATGAAATGAGTTGTACTTAAGGAGTCCAAGATTCCACAAGTCTCTCAACGCTCTCCAAGTAGAGAGAAGCTCAAGTCAGATGACTCTCTAAGAGTTAGTTACCTGATTCTCCCCTAAGCAGAGCTTATTATCCTGTCCTTGTCAATCACTGTCATGGTTGGTTCTGAGTTGAACATGTGTTTTTGCCTATCCCCTTGGAGGCTATGAGCCCTCTGAGGGCAGTGATGTGGCTTATTTTTTACACTAAATGACAAAATAAATATTTGTTCAATAAACACCTCCCAAAGCTATAAACTTTAAAAACTGCTTAGCAGAGTCAATTCCGATGAGGAAGGACTCTTAACTTTTTTTGGGGGGGAGGAGTAACTGGGGATCCAACCGAGGGGAGCTCTACACTAAGCTATATCCTTAGCCTTTAAAAAAAAATTGTCCAATTTTTAAGACAAAGTCTCACTAAGTTACCCAGAATGGCCTTGAATTTGTGACCCTCCTGCCTCAGTCTCCTAAATGGCTGGGCTTACAGGCACACACCATTGTACCCAGCCTAAATTTTCCTTTTGTGTCTGGGTTTTATTTTCTTTTTTCAGCACTGGGCAAGGAACCTGGGGCCTTGCACATGCCAAGCAAGTGCTCTCCCAATGAGCCATCTCCACAAACTCTTTTTTTGTTAAAGTTGTTGATGTACCTTTATTTTATTTATTTATATGAAGTGCTGAGAATTGAACTCAGTGCCTCACACATGCTAGGCAAGCGCTCTACCACTGAACTACAACCCTAGCCCCTAAATTTTACTTTTAACCAAGTCAACTGCAAGAGACCTGCCTGTGTTGACAGCACTGAGGCAAATACTAAATGAAGTGGGAATTAAAACAGTTCACACCTTGTCATGTCTTATTTAAATCACCAAGATTATACAAAACATTCCTGTCACCTTGCTCCATCCTATTCCTGATGTTCTGCCCAAAGCTCCCTGGCATCTCCTATTTTTCAGAGTAATTTCTTGGCACTCTGTTTAAGAATCTTAATTTGATACAATGGGAAGGCATAAAGTTTTCATTTTAAGTTCTGTTTGTATCCTACAATTTTTCTCACATTAATGTGCTTATCACTTTGCTTTACTCAATAATAATAAAAGCAGACTCCTCCATATCATCCCTTTTCCCTTCCAAAGAGATTATACAGATGAAGTAGGCAGGAAGCCTCCATAGTCACACCAGCAAGGCTGGGAGAGCCCAGTGCTACCAAATGGAGAAAAGTCTTTGTTTTCAACAACAGTAGAGACAGAGCCAGGCGCAGTGGCGCAAGCTTGTAATCCCAGCACTTAGGGAGGCTGAGACAGGAGAATTTCGAGTTCAAAGCCAGCCTCAGCAACGGCGAGGTGCTAAGCAACTCAGTGAGACCCTGTCTCTACATAAAACACAAAATAGGGCTGGGGATGTGGCTCAGTGGTCGAGTGCCCCTGAGTTCAATCTCTAGTATCCCCCCCCCCCCCCAAAAAAAAACAGTAGAGACAAGATACAACAAAAAATGTCTACTCTTTGACAGCAAGTTTAGCACAACGACGGCAAACCCACAGTAAATACCTCCTAATAGACTGCAACTGAATCTAGCTTCATGGGTCTCCCACTGCCTTTCTGTTGAACACTTGGTCTTACCTTCTTTCCTGTGGAAATGCCCTGAGAGCTCTCACAGCTTTGTTTCACAGTAAGTGTCAAGATGCTTGGATTAGCAACAAGAAGACATCCCAGAATGTCAAACTGTTTACATGATGCAAAAACATCAAAGGTGGGAGCAGTTTTCTCATTCAGGTGGTTGGAAAAACAAAGATTTCTCCTCATTATGTTGCAGGACTAATGTACAAAGGCAGGGAATTAGCCACTGGAGTCTGTAGAACAATGGTGCTATAATAGCCAGAAAAAAAGCTTCAAGTAAGTGTGGCCTTTGTTTAAAAGTGTGGGGTGGGGGGGGCATATGGATACTATATTGGATCATATGAACATTATGTTAAATAATCAATACTATAGTCTTACCTGGAACCCTGGATCTCAAGAAATAAAGAAACTTTCCATTCTTGGAATGCATGATGGCCCTCTTAATGAATTCTACTACAGATTGACAGCGGTCCTCAAATTTGGGATGACACCACAGGCTAAAGGTTCCTGGAAAATTAGAAAGTAAAAACCTCAAAATTTAATTTAGAAGGATCCAAGAGAAAGGTTTGAACATATTTACGTTAATTCTCACTTTTGGGAGGGCACAGTTTGTGGGCAAGCTGGGTCTAAGGTCCCTGAAGTCACCTGTTCCTGCTTATCTCACAATCAATGGGAAGACAATGTTGCCTTTAATAAGACATAAATTAGGTCTTATAAGATCTTTTTTTTTTTTATTTAAAGGAAAGGCTAGTGCTTTATTTTTTTTTTATTTACATGGTGCTGAGGATCAAACCAGTACTTCACACATGCGAGGCAAGCGCTCTACCACTGAGCCACAATCCCAGCCCCGGTCTTATAAGATCTTTATTAGCCAGGCACAGTGGTGCATGCCTGTAATCTCAGAACTCTGGGAGTCTGACTCCAGAGAACCGTGAGTTCAAAGCCAGCCTCAGCAATGGCAAGGCACTAAGCAACTCAGTGAGACTCTGTCTCTAAATAAAACACAAAATAGGGCTGGGGATGTGGCTCAGTGGTCGAGTACCCCTGAGTTCAATCCCTAATATAAAATAAAATCTTTCTTAATAATAAATTCAAATCAGAAAAATGTTATAATAAAAAGATTTTGTCAAGTATGAACATTAATCCTTAAATCATAGACTTCCTATATTTACACATACATATATACACTTACGTTAGTGTGTGTGTATATATATACATATATACACATACACATGTATATATATATATATATGTCCTCTAAAGACTATAAGAAAAGACTACCAATAGCAAAAGCAAGTTTAAATGATATCCTTGTTAAAAAGATCTAAGTCTTCAAGCATTCACAGATTAGCAAAGTAAAGACAAGAATAGCAGTTTCATGGGTCTCACTCATTCATGTGTGTGTTAGGCACAGAAAACCAAAATCTAAGTTTTTTCCTTCTTTTTTTTGGTACCAGGAATTGAACACAGGAGCACTTAACCACTAAGCCACATCCCCAGTCCTTTTTATATTTTAGTTTGAGGCAAGGTCTCATTAAGTTGCTTAGGGCCTCACAAAGTCGCTGAGACTGGCTTTGAACCTGCAATCCTCCTGCCTCAACCTCCCAAGCCACTGGGATTACAGGCATGCACCACCATGCCCAGCGGTTTTTTCCTCATTTAAAATCCCATGCTCCAACATGTGACAAAGTTTCTACCTCAAATGTCAGAATCCCACTGGCAAAAGGGAATCTGAACTCCCATGACTTCAATAGCAACAACGAGGACAACAAAAAGAGAAACTAAAGCACTAGATTTCAAAAGAACCACCCAAAAAAAGCATACAAATAAGGGATACTAATTACACTAGGGAATTGTGGTTTGAGTCTCTCTAGCTACTCTTACAGTATCACTTTAAAAGATGAAGACAAATGTGCCACTGCAAACTGGCAACCGAAAGGCCTACAAGGCTACTATTAAAAACTCCATTTACTCAAGAAAGAAAAAGTCTCTTGAATAAGAAGTAATTGGAGAACTATTTGCAAGAGTTCTCATTCCTGGTGTCTCACCTACCAGAAACTTAAAGGTCAAGCATTTATTCATCATTCCCTTAAAACATTCATTTTCATTTTAATAGGTTTAACAAAACACTCTGAAATGCTTTGTCCTGCATTTTGGTTTTGTCTGTTTGATTTTGTTTTTGGACCAGGGATTGAACTCAGGGGCACTTAGCCACTGAGCTATTGCTTAAAAGCAGGGCGCCACATGGGTCTACTTGACGAGTTGGGGTTCAGAGAGACAGAGAAAGAAGGGGTCCCCGGGGAAGATGATATGGGGTCTCTCTGGACAGTGGCGATCTGCGGAGCCACTCTCCCCAGGCCCCAGGGTGTAGGTAAAAAATCTGCTCTGCGGGAGTGAGACGCAGAAACACCAGGAGCGGGAAGCAGAAAACACCGTTTATTCCAGAAAGTATAGAAGTTTAAATACACTCCTGGACCTATCAGGTCCAAAGGTCACAAACAAAGGGGTGCTCTCTGTCAAGAGCACGGTCTATTAGCATAGAATGGGTAAAGATGGAAGGGAGGGGTTGAAGGTATTGGAGAGTGCTCCTACACTGAACGGCATTCCCAACCCTATTTTGTATTTTATTTAGAGACAGGGTCTGAGTTACTTAGCAAAATCCTCCTGCCTCAGCCTCCCAAGCTGCTGGGATTACAGGAGTGAGCCACCATGCCGGGCTTGAGTTTGGTTTTCAGGAACATCAGGGAAATAGGCAGAAGTCTGTCATTCAATTCATTCTCGGATCTTTGGATTAAAGTTCTTTTCTCCTCATGCACCTTTAAGTACAGGCAGGGGCAGAGGAAACTATGGCCAAAGCTACCCTGACCTAAACAACCACTTCCTATCTCACAAAACGGATGCAAGTAAGTCCAACAAACTGTGAGCTGAGACTAGGGAAGATAGTCTGAGGAATGCCTGAGAGGAGCATGAGAGGCTCTTGAGATGCAGAGCTTGTTCAAGCACATGGAGGAAGACAGTGAGGGACAGAAAGGACAAATCCCTGCAATGCCCCAAAATTCTCTATACTTCTTTATTTGTAGCATATGCAAGGATACTGACAAAAGATGTACTACCAAAGACCAAGACAAGTTTTGAACCCAGGTCAAGTACAGATTGCCTCAATACAAAGAACTGTATTAATAAGTCAGCTTATAGATACTGTAGGTACCCAAAACACCACCTGATCACAAAGGAAGAGGTATCACTAGGAGAACAGCAGATAGTCTAAAGCACATGGATCCCACAAACTCTAATCACTCTAATTAATACTTCCTAAGAGAGTACAAACCTGACCAAAAGAAAAAATTGTCATCACCATGCTGCCTGGCAGGAAGTGACTATCAGACAAACATCACCATCAGGCAAAGAAATTCAGAACAGGACAATTGTAGGCTCTCTGGATAGTAAGTGTAATTATGAATTAAATTTAGGAGAATTTGTCTAATGGTCCTAGATTATTTCCTACTTCTATCAAAAAGTTTTACTGGCTCTGTTCTCAGAAGCCTCTTCAGTAATTTTGTTTCTCCTATTTAGGAGACAAGATGCTGAGGAGACTTTTAAATTGAACCTTAGGGCTGGGGATGGGGCTCAGTGGTAAAGAGCTTGCCTAGCATGTACAAGGCCCTGGGTTCAATTCTCAGTACTGCAATAAACAAATAAATGGAAGAAAGAACCTTTCTTCTCCCTCTCCTACTGTCTCTCCAACATTTCTTCTAGTGACTGAAATCAGGGCCCATATCAACATTCAATGAGTCCCTAAGACTTCTGCCCCTATTCCTAGTTCCATTCCTATAAATCCTTCCTATGACAAAGTCAGGTAGCAAAGGTAGAAAAAGGAAAAAGGGGAAAAGGGCTCTCCTATAACACCAGCTCCTCTTACCTCTGTAGTGCTCCATTCTAGTGTGGTGGGTGATACCCTGTGATCGGAAACTGAGGCTCAGGATATAACGAGGATCGGAACTGTCCCGTACAAGGAAAGAACCATCTGGCTTCCCTTTCAGCTTCATCTCTGCATCTTCCCAATTCATTGGTCCCCAGTACCAACCACACTATCAAAGGTAAGAAATAGACAAGTGGTTAAAAGAACTGAGAAACATCAACGTTTTCAGCACAATCCAGCTTACCAAAGGAGAACCCTCCCAGTCTCCAAAACATCTGAAAAGGCAAAAGCCACTACAAGTGTCAGCAACAACCATCAGGCTCATTATATATACCTTTAGTCCTTCAAAGTAATGGAAAACTAATTCTATAATTCCTTGACCAAGGCCCTTCCAAAGAAAAGAAAAGGGAAAAGATTTAAGTTGAACATTTCTCTACAAACTTCCTTCATCATGTTCACATTTTCCTCCTCAAATTCAATTTTATTAAATCTCTTACAGAATTAACCAAAATAGCCACTATTTTGTCACTGTAAATATGGAGGCAAGGAAACTACCCTTCCTCTAAAAACAAGGAGAGTCTTGGCATAGAACATGGACATGAAAGAAGAGGTAGGCTGCCATTCCTCAGGCACCACCTACCTTCTCCAGCTCTCGAAGGCTGGCTGCAAAGCTGCTGGAGTCAGGCCGGTAGAGGGGGCACTGGAGGTGCTGGGGGGGCTGGCTGTGTAGGGTTTCAGCTGCTCGGATGGGGGCAATCCGGGGAAATGCATCTGCAGGGCAAGAAAGTGGGGTCACTTGTTTACCATCATCGCTCCCACCCACACAGGCCCTCCCCACTAAAAGAGATGCTAACTGAAGAGGGGCAAGGCGTTAGAAGCTAAGCTGGAAAGGTGGAAGCCAAAGCAGTGGGAAAGAGCTGGATGGGCTGGAACAAAAAGCTGTGTGGGCTTGTGTAAGCTGTGAAGGATGGGTGGGGACATTTAACCCCAGGAAAGGTGTACGGGAGCTGCTCACTAACCTGACTAAGGTGACTACTTCAGGGGCTTCACCAGCCTAGAGCGATTCCAACTTCTCCCACCTCGAAGTGAAGTGCCGGTAAAGCAGCCTTGGAAATAGTGACTCGCTTACTTGCCCGGGAAGAGTAACGGTTTTGCCAGGCAAGTAGAAAACAATGCTGATTTCATTCATTTTATTCCTTGGGTACTGGAGGCTGGCAAAGCAGGTATGGGCTACTAAATGCTTGGTACTTATTTACAAGGCTGCAGTAAATACTAAAAGCTTAGAAAAACCACAGAACTTTGAAAACCAGCATCATACTCAACCTCCTCACTATCCTGAAATTAATACAATTTCTTATGTGATATCTACCTAAGGATCACAAAACAGTCTTAGTAGCAAAGATATGAAAATACAACAGTCTTTTATTCCTAAGAAAAATCAGATTCACCTCCATATAGAAACAAGTTAGAAAAAACAGTTCTCGGCCTCATTTCCAAGGAGTTCTAGTCCAGCCAAAGGGGAAAAGATTTAAGCTTTCTCATATTTCCATAAATAGATTTCTCCCATCCTTCAGCTCTTTTAAGTCTTGCCTCTAAGCTAAGCTAACCTGGGGCATGGGGTGGAGGAGGCGGAGGTAGGGGGAAAGACTGCAGGGAAGACCCCATCGGAGCCACAAGGACGGATGTAGGCAGCGTCCCACTGATATCATCTAGAAGAGAGAACAAAAGCAAAGAGGTTCAGAAAAATGAGCACAGAATGAGTGAGGTGAAGGCAGAAGAGAGGGAGAAGGATTATCAGGCTGCCCTCTGGGGCAAGCTGGCCTGACCTTCACCCCATCTTTTTGCACAGAGGACAACAATCACCTTAATCTGGTTTGCTCTGCTTAGAAAGCAAGAGAGTAAGGATATTCCTAAAGCAGTCCAATAGCAGTAGATTCAGGGCAAGATAAATGAAAAGCTAATTAACAAATAGATAGTAAATATTGCAGCATGCAAGTAAGAGATCCATTTAACTGCCTAGGGAAATGACAGGGGTACTGAGAAAGGGACAAGAAATAATTGAGTCGTCATTAGAAACCCAAAAGTTCGGCTCCTGACAAAGCAAAAGGCCCTAAATTTCACCCTCCCACTAGGGAAAGATAGCAGAGAGGTGAGGAGATTATACCTAGGAGGCTGAGGCTTCTTCTTGGAGGAGGAGGGGGAGTTGGAGGATGTGGAGATGTCAGGCCCCGCTGAGAAATATCCACGTCCACAAGCGAGACTGTTTCACCTGAGGGATTCATGGAGCAAGCATGTTACAGAAGCACCTTGCCCAAAGCTGAGGCCAGAAGCAGAGGAAAGTAAAAGGGCAAGCAAGGTTAACTAGAGGTTCATGGCTCTTAAGAAGCTCAAAATCTAATGCTGGGCTGGGGTTGTAGCTCAGTGGTAGAGTGCTTGCCTCCCATGTGTGAGGCCCTGGGTTCGATCCTCAGCACCACATACAAAGCAATAAAATAAAGACATTGTGTCCATCTACAACTAAAAAAAATATTTAAAAAAAATCTAATGCTGTTCAGGGGCTGGAATCACCCTGAACACTAGTCAATTTAACTGCAGGATAAGCTGCATGCTGATAAAGGTCTCAACATTCACCTAGATGGCTTTCCACAACTAGATTTTCCAGAGTATTCACCTAGAACAGAATCTACCATTTATCAGTTCATCCCTAATAGCTGAGGTTACAAAGTTTGAAAGTGGATTTATAATACTGAAACTACTCCTTCAGTTACTAAATCAGAGATAAGCTTAGAGGAAGCTTCCCAGTAGGAATTTCATGGGGGTGGCTCATGATTCCCCTTACTTGAAAGCATGTCATGCAGTTTTGTTCTCTGCTATATACTGTACTCCTTGCAACTAAGTTACCAGAAAATGAAGGGTATTTTTCTAAAGCAGGTTAATGGCCAGGAATAGGTTCTGAAGTTTGCTCTACAGATCAGAACTCAGAATGTCCCTAATTTAACCCTTGGCATGTTACTTCCAACAGATTCTTCTCATTCAGAGCTGAATTAGCCCCTTGGTTAGTATTTAAATGCTTCAGGCTGAGAAATGAGGTGGTCAGTATCTTTAAAAGGCAGTTTTTCAGAATCTAAAAACAATTTTTTTAACAAAGTTCTTTTTTATTTTTTGGTATTAGGGACTGAACATAGGGATGAATAAGCACTGAACCATGTCCCCAACCCTGTTTTATATTTTATCAGAAACAGGGTTTCACTGAGTTGCTTGGGGCCTCACTAAGTTGCTGAGGCTGGCTTTAAACTCCCGATCCTCCTGCCTCAGCCTCCCAAGTCACTGGGATTATAGGAGTCCACCACTGCACCCGGCTTAACAAAGTTCTTAAACACTAAGATAAGCAGCGGGGGCTGGGGTTGTAGCTCAGTGGTACAGCGCTTGCCTAGCATGTACAAGGCAATGGGGTCAATCCTCAGCACCACATAAAAATAAAAAAATAAAGGTATTATGTCTATTTACAACTAAAAATATTTTTTAAAAAGAAAAAACAGGGGCTGGGTTGTAGCTCAGTGGTAGAGCGCTTGCCTCGCATGCGTGAGGCCCTGGGTTCGATCCTTAGCACCACATACAAAGCAATAAAATAAAGACATTGTGTCCATCTACAGCTAAAAAAAATATATATATTAGAAAAAAAGAAAAAAGAAAAAAGATAAGCAGAGAGCTGGAGGTATAGCTTAGTGCACTAGCCTAGCATGCCCAAGGCCCTAGGTTCCATGCCCAGTACTGAAGCAGGGAAAAAAAGAAGAAGAAAAGTTCTAGGAAGCTGGTATGGCCTCATCACACAGCTTGGTAACTGACAGCCTCATTGCCCTGAGCAGTGCAACAGGACCAGAGAAGTGTCTTTCCTGGTAGGTCACAGATGTGTAGGTTATAGGTGTAGCACCTTAAATAAAAGATGTAATTCAACAGAACTAAGGCTTTCTAAACCTAAAATTACAAATGTGTGTATTTCTTATTTTAAAAAGAAAATAATTGTTAGCTAGAAAAACACACTGCTAACAATATACAAACTTTTTTTTTCTTTCTTTCTTTTTATTTTGGTACCGAGGCTCGAACTCAGGGGCACTCAACCACTGAACCACATCCCCAGCCTTATTTTGTATTTTATTTAGAGACAGGATCTCAATGCATTGCTTAGTGCCTCGCACCTGGCTTCAGGATACAATTGTTTAATTCTGGGCTTGGAGTAAGAACAGAAACCTCCTTCTCCTCTATAGTAGATGTCTACAGATTCCAACTTACTTGTTCTGACAGCTTACTACAGTCTACCCAATTGGGGGTCCTACTGGTCTGCTTACCATCTTCCCAGAAATATCCATTCCCAAATCATAATCCTTCCACTTTTTTAAACTATATATATATATTTAGTTGTAGATGGACACAACACCCTTGTTAGGTTGGATCAGGGTCCAAGATGTCCAATTAAAGGGACCGGTCAGGGTAGTTGCAGTCAGCAGCTACGAAAAGGACCCGCTAGCCAGACGCTGACAGTCACCAGTAGACACGCCTCCTGTCAATCAGTGGGTTTTCCTGACCTATCCAGGAAGGATTCTGGCCTTCTCTTCCTGCTTCCAAGCCCTCCCCTTCCTGACCGGGCCTTTCGAATTCTCCCTACACCAGAGCCCCAGCGCCATTCTCCCTGACTCACTCTGATGGGAGGGTTCGGCCTGAGAGCGTGTATTTTCAATAAAGCCTTGCCAAGCGGCTTTAATTCATCTCCTTCTGGTCATCTAGTCTTTACAACCCTTATTTTACTTTTTTTTTTTTTTTTTTTGGTACCAGGGTTTGAACTCAGGGGTACTCAACCACTGAGCCACATCCCCAGCCCCATTTTGTGTTTTATTTAGAGACAGGGTCACACTGAGTTGCTTAGTGCCTCGCTATTGCTGAGGCTGGCTTTGAACTTGCAATTCTCCTGTCTCAGCCTCCCTAAGTGCTGGGATTACAGGCTTGCGCCACAGCGCCCAGCTTCATTTATTTTTTATGTGGTACCGAGGATCAAACCCAGTGCCTCACACATGCTAGGTGAGCGCTCTACCACTGAGCCACAACCCAGCCCCTAAACATCCTTTTAAGGGACATAATATCCAAAAGAATTTGAAGTTGGGATTTTTTAAAAGGCTTCTCATTTACAACCAGTGATTGTAATTGAGAAGCTTTTTAAAAACAACACTACTCAGTTTCTGAGAGTTGAGGTATGGTAAAGACCTTTGCTATAATAGCTTATTCAACCAGGAGCTTAACAACCAACTAATAGAACAGAAGGTCTCCCTATCTGGAAAAATTCCCCATAAAATAAATCGGCAAGTTACCCATTACCCACAGGACATTCAGCAGCCTTCCTACTTTAGCAACTGTGTTCTCTGCTGCAAGAGGAGAGACTTAAATTAGACACCATGAAGAACTCTAACAGCTGCAAAAACTGCTCACCCCTAAGATAGGTAAGACAAGAGCTCATGTAAATCCCCTTTGCCCAAAGTCTTTAAAAATAGATCAGATACTATGGATCATTTTTATTAGATAATCTATGAACTCCCTTGGAAGCAGGGACAGGAATATGACTTGAGAGTCTTTCATGCATTGTGAGCTTATAAATTTATAATTTACACATTTAATTTATTTGTGATGATCCTAAACTAAGTACTGCATAACTGCTAAGGCCACCCAATTACCAAAAAGCAGCCTTTATTCTCCAAGTTTAAGGCATCCAAAGTCAAGAATACATTCCACACCATAAAAAATAGCCTTACTCCAAACCCAGTGGGCATGGAATGAAGGAAATTACTGCAGACATGCCTGAAGCTCTCCCTGTGATGGATCTGCAAGTATATTTCCTGACAGGCCTTAGAACACTCTTGCTTTCAGATGTTAGAAGAAAAAGATATCATCCTTACCTGTGAACAGGGGGCTGAAGGAGACCGGAGAAAAGGCACTTTGAGTTCTTGTCAACCTGGGTTTCCTAAGGGGGCAAGAAAGCACACAGAGAATAAAGGGAAGAAAAGAACATGCATGCATTTAAATCACTACCACACTCATTTTCAGATGCAGTGAAAAAGCAAACCTAGTCATTGTCAACAACACTTTTGTAATAAAGCCTTAAATTTAAAGAAGGAGAATGAAATAATTAAGGCAATTTCTTAAACAGATTTGGCTACCAAATTCACCAGCCTACAAAGCAATGAGAAATCCCTTTGGATCACTCCATACCCAGCACATTCAAAGAGTAAAGCACCTTGAGTGGTAATTAGCAAGTCCATTTCGAGAGGAAGTCAGAAGCAGAGTTGATTTTCATTTGGGAGCCAAGAAAAAGGCTCTAGACCTGAGTAGGTGCCAGCTTACAGCAACAGCTTTCTCTCTGGGCCTGCATCTAAGAGTAGGAGGTCCCAAAGGGAGCCAGGGGACATATTCTGACCTGAGAAGAGCACTACAGAAGCACTACAATCTTAAACCACAGAGACCTCAGAATTCTACACAATTGCCCCAAGGTGTGGGCCAATGCCAAGGTTCAAAAGATCACCATCAGGGTAGGTTCCCTGCCTGGCACCCAAGGGCAGCCCCTTTTCTCTGAGCTGCTCTTCCTGACTTTTCCTTGATGCTGTTCCAGGGACCACCTGAAAACTCAGATCACACTTTTTTTTTTGGCAGTACAGAGGACTGAATCCAGAGTCTCATGTATGCTTGGCAAGTACTCTACCACTAAGATGTATCCACTTTTGTATCTTATTTTGAGACAGGGTCTTGCTAAATTGCCCCAGCTTGGCTTGTTTTGAATTTTCGATCCTCCTGCCTCAGCCTCTGGAATAACTGAATTACAAGCATGCTCCGTCAGCCAGGTTATAAATCTCCTTTGGTTTACACACCAAAGGTGACTTCAGTTTCTACTAATTTCTTTTTTCTTTTTTCCATACCAGGGATTGAACTCAGGGGTACTCAACTAATGAGCCAAATTCCCAGTCCTATTTTGTGTTTTATTTAGAAACAGGGTCTCACTGGGTTGCTTAATGCCTCACTTTTTCTGAAGCTGGCTTTGAACTCCCGTAATTCTCCTGTCTCAGCCTCTCAAAGTGCTAGGATTACAGGCACCGTACTCAGCTGGTTCTACTAATTTCAACTGGCTTTTCAGCAAGAAATGAAAGAAATCCAAAGACTCCAACATAGACTTTCTGGTCAGAAATGTACTATATTTAAAAAACAACAACAACAAAAAAAACAAACCTCAACTCAGGATAACTGAATTAACTACAAGAAAAGATCTTGTTGAGGTGATGAACATAGGCTACATGCTGGCTGAGACACAAGTTTGTCAAAATTAATAGAACTGGGGGCTGAGGCTATGGCTCAGTGGTTGAGCGCTTGCCTCGCATACGTGAGGCACTGGGTTCGATCCTCAGCACCACATAAAATAAATAAAGATATTTAAAAAAAAAATTAATAGAACTGGACAACTATAAAGGGTGAATTTTTCTGGGCATGGTGGTATATACCTGTAATCCCAGGGGCTCAGAGGCTAAGGCAGGAAGAGATCAAGGCTAGCCTCAGCAACTTCACAAAGCCCTGAGCAACTCAGCGAGACCCTGACTCAAAATTAAAAAAAATAAAAAAGGGCTGGGAATGTGGTTCAGTGGTTGAGCCCCTAGGTTCAACAATCCCCATATGGGGGTGGCGGGGCGGGGGGAACACACGACAGAAAATGCCACAACACAACTATATCTCAATAAACTAGACTTGGAAAAAATCCCAACTCAGGATTGACTGAATGACTCCACGTGTTATAGCTATAATTATGGTATTACAGGACCTGACTTCAGGCCTGATTGCTGGCTCACCTTCCAAAAAAATTCTCACCAAAAGGATAAACAGAACTTAATTCTTTTTCACAATCAACTGCATTAATAGAGGGAGGCGAAAGCAAAAAAAAAAAAAATCTAAAATGAAATCCTATTTAAAAATTACCTGACTTCAGAGATGTTTATGCAGTTATGATTTAGGATTGATGTCTAAACTTCTCAGAATTCAAACAAAATTCCAAAATCATACCATGAAGATTTGACTCAGAAAGAGCTGAAGCTTAGGTAGTTTCCTTCTCCTAGAGACCTGTCCTCCCATGCCCTCTGCAACTCCTCCTGCTGAGACTTGAAGGGTCTAATGATACACCTTGTGAATACCTCACCCACAACACACACAGGAGATATGGCTACATAAAACAATATACAACCACACATAGCTCCTCTGTTTAAGAAAGTTTTTAATGGCTGCAGCTTAGTGCCAACAAGCCAAAGGAAAGTTGATTCCACTGGACATGAACTTCTGAAGAGGTTCCTAACTGACTTATTTGATAACTTGTGGTTACAACATTAAACTCAGCAAATAGAAACCCAAAGCACTGGCCTTTCAAAAGGTTCACACCTCAGCCACTTGGCTGTTTGCCTTTTTTCAAAGGAAGCTGCATTACTCTGCCATCTGCCCATGCTGGGGACGAGTCTCTTCAGTGCCAAGCACTGAAGAACGGCAGTACCCACATGCACACATCTTGTGGAGGCCTTCTCACTTCAGCTCATCTTCTCTCCCACCCCCGACATTTTGAAGAAGAGAATCATAGATTCTAGGATCTAGAAAAAGAAAAACATTTGAATCTAAACCCAGGCAGAGCTATTTGAGAGCACCAGGATGGTTTTTTCTGGCAAATAAAGATGACTTGAAGCTGGAATTAAGAGGTAAAAGGTCCAAGAGGCTGAACAAGACTAATAATAAATACATATGCTTCTTTTATTCTTTGGGAGATGCTGTCTAACTAAAAATTCAAAGCAGTTTCTATCTCAGGGATCCTGAGAGCATTCTAATGGTAGTCACTCACAAAAAGACCTATCTAGATGAGTATTAAAAAGAAAAAAAAAGAAAAAGGGGCTGGGGTTGTGGCTCAGTGGTAGAGTGCTTGCCTAGCATGTGTGAGGCACTGGGTTTGAGTCTCAGCACCACATATAAATAAATAAAATAAAGATCCATCAACAACTAATAAAAAGTATTTTTTAAAAAAAGTCTTATTAAAAAAAAAGAAGAAGAAGAAGAAGCCGGGCACAGTGGCGCACGCCTATAATCCCACCACTTTGGGAGGCTGAGACAGGAGAATCGCAAGTTCAAAGCCAGCCTCAGCAATGGTGAGGTGTTAAGCAACTCAGTGAGACCCGGTCTCTATATAAAACACAAAATAGGGCTGGGGATATAGCTCAGTGGTCGAGTGCCCCTGCATTCAATCCCCAATACTAAAAAAAAAAAAAAAGAGCAAGGGAATGATTAACATAAAATTGAGAATGGCAGTTACCTAAGGGAGGAGCAAAATGTAAATAGGAAGCAACACTCAGGTCTTCAAAGGTACTGATAACATGTCACATATTTTCTAAGCTTCCCAAGTACATATATTTTTTATATCCCTTTTTGTATATAGAAAACATGGGGGGGGGGCTGGGGTTATGGTGCAGTGGTAGTGTGTTTGCCTAGCACGTGTGAGGCACTGGGTTCGATCCTCAGCACCACATAAAAATAAGATAAAGATATTCTGTCCACCTACAACTAAAAAATAAATATTAAAAAAAGAAAAGAAAACATATGGGGGGCTGGGATTGTAGCTCAGTGGTAGAGCACTTGCCTCGCATGCGTGAGGCACTGGATTCGATCCTTAGCACCACATAAAAATAAATGAAGATATCTGTGTCCATCTACAACTAAAAAAATATTTTTTTAAAAAAAGAAAAGAAAACATGGAATGATAAAAGTTCATTTTAAGTGGATGCCCTCTTTTTTTTTCCAGAGTAACATAAGTGATGTGTCTCTAGATAAACATTTTAAACTAATTTTCTATACTATATCCCTGTATTATTTATTCCTCCCCAGATCACCTTGATAAGCATTAGAGTACAAAGTTAAGCCACTGTGATTTACCAGTGGGTCATTTGCATCTCAGTACCAAAAATATTTGAGGTGTAGCACGGTTTGGGAGTAGAATTTGGTGGGTTATTCCTCTGTGATAGGACAGGCCAGACAGCATAAGGTAAAGGTCTTCTTTGAGGCTAGCAGTCTTTTGTGTGAGCTATGTTACTGCAAGTGCTGTAGGTGGCAAAAGAGACAATGCCTCTGTCCATTTCCACTTTGTAAATTACTATTTGTACTGCCACAGATTTATGAGATGAAAAGAGTTATAAGCACTAAACTGTACAGGATGACAACACACAGATATAACCATTGGCTATTTTTCAAACTCCGTGAAACCAAAAAGTAAAAATAAAAAAATAAGCCTTCCCTCTCTTGTCCATAAATCCCTCTACTGATGTCCTAAGACATACTAATATCCTTTTCTTTTTTTTTTTTATATTTATTTTTTAGTTATAGGTGGACAGAATATCTTTATTTTCTTTTTATGTGGTGCTGAGGATCGAACCCAGTGCCTCCCGTGTGCTAGGCGAGCACGCTACCACTGCGCCATAACCCCAGCCCCACTAATATCCTTTTATAAAGTAACTTCCTAAGTAGGATGCCCAAATTCCAAGCTTTCCAGTCCCATGTCCCTCTGCCCCTGGTAAAGCACACAGTGCCAAGTCAGGCAGCCTGTGCCATTTCCAACACATCATAAGCCAGTGTCTGTTCATGTGCTACAGGCACAAAACCATGTGTTCATTTTTAGTTCCAATACACAGACATCTGTGCAGCAAGGTCAGATCCAAAACTATATCATAAACCAACTAAAGAACCTACAGATGAAATTTCCAGGAAAAAGCCAAAGGGCATAGTCCAATACCTAAAATCTTAAGAATGATGTTGGCCAGGAGAATGTAAAGCAGAAGGCACAAGACTCAAACACACAGAGACTTCTAAAGCCAGGGGGCTCATTCTAAGAGAGTTGCCAACCACAACCACTTTGTGGAAAAATAGTTAAAAAGATCAACATGCCCAAAACCCAAACATAAAGTCAGAACTTCCTCACCACACCATAAAATCATTCAACTCTCATACTATGACTCAAAAAGGCACCCTTAGGCCTAAAGACCCAAAGAAACTAAAAAAGTTTTCTCCTGTCTGACAGGTCTGTCCATGACAGAACCTCAAACAGAGGCCAAGGCAGCTTGCCTCTCTGTTCAGAATTATATCTTTTCCACCAACAAATAGACAGGAAACGACAACAGAACTGTTCTCCATTTCTGCACCTCACAACTTATGAAGACTACCCATAATCACCTCAACTGTTATCTTAGTAAAGACAAATCTTGAAAAGTGAACAAGGTACCCATTCCAACCAAGTGTATATTATGTGATGATTCAAAAAAGGGCAGATCAAATGCTATTTTTCACCAAATCCAAAAGAAGACAATTGGCTCAACATATGTGAACAGGACAAAGGAACTCCACTAGTTTTCCTGAAATAGGAAGTTCTATATTATGAGGCCCATAGGCATCAAGCCCAGCTCTCTGAATTCCAACATATGCATGGTATCTACAGCCCAGGCCAGTTCCCAAGAACAGAAACCTGATCAGTTGGCAGAACCATTTCTTAATTCACTTAAAAAGAGTTCTCAGCCGGGCGCGGTGGCTCAAGCCTGTAATCCCAGCACTTAGGGAGGCTGAGACAGGAGAATAGCAAGTTCAAAGCCAGCCTCAGCAATGGCGAGGTGCTAAGCAACTCAGTGAGACCCTGTCTCTCCATAAAACACAAAATAGGGCTGAGGATGTGGCTCAATAGTCGAGTGCCCCTGAGTTCAATCCCCAGTACCAAAAAAAAAAAGAGTTCTCACTGAGAGTATAGTGATGCATGTCTATAATCTTAGCTAACTGGGATACTGAGGCAGGATCATCATAAGGTTGAGGAGAGGCTCTGTAACTGCAACTTAGTGAGACTATCTCAAAAAATAAAAATGGCTGGTGATGTAACTCAGTGGCAGAGTGCCCCTTGGTTCAATCCCCAGTACCACACCAAAAAAAAAAAAAAAAAAAATCTCTAAGCTAACTCATACAACTCTTTATTTTTTAAATTTTTAAAAATTTTTAGTTGTTAGTTGGGCACAGTGGCGCAAGCCTGTAATCCCAGCACTTTCGGAGGCTGAGACAGGAGAATCGCGAGTTCAAAGCCAGCCTCAGCAAAGGTGAGGAGCTAAGCAACTCAGTGAGATCCTGTCTCTACATAAAACAAAAAATAGGGCTGGGGATGTGGCTCAGTGGTCGAGTGTCCCTGAGTTCAATCTCCAGTACCAAAAATAAATAAATAAATACACACACACACACACACACACACATATATGTATGTATGTATTTTAGTTGTTGATGGACACAATACCTTTATTTTATTTATTCATTTTTATGTGGTGCTGAGAATCGAACCCAGTGCCTTACACATGCTAGGCAAGTGCTCTACCACTGAGCCACAACTTCAGCCCCAAACTCATACTACTCTTAAGGCTCAGTATTATTCAGCCAGGTCCACTTAGCAGATTCAAAAGCATCTGAAAGAAAGTCAAGTTTTGGTTAGTGTTAAAATATAGGAACTGCTAGCCTTATAAAATGATGTTGGAAGTACTTTCTAATAGATAGCTGTAGGAAGGGTAGATATAGAGAAAAGCAAAGAGAATTATGCCTACAGGTTATTGTAAATGCCCCAAATTATACAGCAAAGACAGCAGAGGCCCATAATTAACTTTAACCAACAACGAGGAGGAAGGCATATAGCCTTTGGCAAAAGACTGAAATTTCTCACTGCTTCCATGTCCTACCAATCAAAATAAGAGAACAAGCTAAAAATTCAAACTCATCCTTCCTCTCAACAGGGCGGACTTGCTTAGGAGGTGCAGATCCACAGAAATCACAACTACCCTGGCCAGACACACCAAGTTTCTCACAGCTGTGAGGCTGCCAACAAGACTGGCACATAGTAAGCTGTGGAAAAGCTAACAAGCAGCAGCAAATCCTATACACAGAAAAAATTTACCAATTCAATCTTATTCTTTTCCAAAAAGCACAAAATATTCCATCTAGAATTTTCTTGTCTTCATTCTATTCCTGTAAGAACAAGAACATGATAGCTATAGCTCTCCCATTTTATAGATTAAAAAAAAAAAAGACAAATTCAACCTTCATCTCATAGATGATGTTGGGAGTCAAAGGGAATATACACTTTTGCATTCTCTATACAACATGCTGCCTACAAACAGCAGTCAACCAAACATTTAGACACAAATACCTAGCTCTTCTCCAATTCATCAGAAAAAGCCCTTGGACCAAAAAATGTAATTCTCCAGTGCCCTGAACTAAGCTTCTTTGCAGATGTACAGCCCAATTTGCTCTGCAGCAGAAATCTGTATTGTGCTTAGTCTGAGCGTTGGTGACAGAGCAGCCAATGACCATTAAATTCTGCTTCCAAAGGCAAAAAGCCGTATAATGTTATATGCCTTTTCCTCTTCCTAATCTATTAGACGTAAACAGGTAATTTCACGCCACACCTCATATTTGGTGTTTCTGAAATCTTAGACCAAGTCTTGGTCAATATGGAACAAAGGCAAGACAAACCACAAGAAAATTCGCAATCTATCCTATGTCCCTACACATAGCTTCAATCCCACCCTCCACCCCCATCTGATGTAAATTTCATCTGTATTGGTAAGTGGAGCATCAAAAGCAGAAGCGACCACAAAAAAAAAGCTGTTTCAGCAGCCACACACTTTTCAAGACCTAATAAACTCCCACCAAATGAATTCATCAGGAAGCAAATGTAGAAATATGGACCTACCTGAAGGAGCAACACACTGATTTCTTTAGAGAGTTTGGGTTTGGACTGATCTCCCAAGATAATAAACCCACAGCAGAGCTGTTCAGAAAGGGCAACAAAGCCAAATCCAGCCCACATTTTCCTCTTAGAGTATCGTAGTTTCCCTGAGAAGTCAAGGGATGAATGGTTTCCAGTCCAGGATCAACTGGGGGCTTTAAAAAAATTTGAATTCTTGCTGGGCATGGTGCACACACTTGTGATAATAGCTACCCAGAAAATTGAAGCAAGAGGACTGCAATTTCAAGGCCAGCTTTGGCAACTTAGCAAGACTCTGTCTCAAAAAAAGGGATAGGTAGGTGGTTCAGTGGTAGAGTGCCTCTGGGTTCAATCCCCAGTACTGCAAAAACAAAAAAGCAAAAATTCAGTATCTTGGAGGTTTCAGAAATACAGATCTTTTCCAAAAAGCTCACCAGTGATTCTGGTGCACAGCAAGGTTGTCAATTTACACAGTCTGCTGACCTTTTTACCTTTTTTGGGTGGGGAGGATCAGAGATTGAACCTTTTATTTTTTATTTTAAGTTACTAAGGCTGGCCTTGAACTTGTGATCCTCCTGCCTCAGCCTTCCAAGTAGCTGGAATTGCAGGCATGTGCCACCATACCTGGCTAGTCTGCCTGTTTGTGACTGCCAATGTGTCTCAAGAATCCACAATAGCAGTTATCACAAGGGAAATCTCATTTCATTGACACAAAAGTTGACAGCTTTCTAAACTGACAATACAGATATAATGCTAGATGTCAAAGATCAGTCCACCTTTTAGAGATGCAGAAAAAAGCTCACTGCCTAATTTTGGAATTTTCATTAATTGGCCTAGAACTCCTACACTAATGTCTATATCTCATTTGGAACTCTCACATGAGCTTGAGAGACACAGCAAAGCTATTTTCTGTTTTCACAGACAGTAGGCAATACACAGGATTTAGATAGTAAGTATATCTCAAAGAACAACCAGGAAAACATTACAACTGAATACAGATGCCCAACAGATTGCTGGCCTGTAACTACACAAATTCCTTAGGTCATTTGTATGTTTAAGGGTGAAGGGGAGGTGGATGCAGGTAAACAGAGAATAACAAAGTGGTCAAGACAATAAGCAAGGTAATGGGGTCATACTTTTTGCCCCAAAGACCAAACATTTCCATCAACTTCTTTGCTCCAAAGACCCAAACACTTTCAGCAATCTCCCTGCAGGGCTAAGGGGGAAAGACACTTTGGAACAACTGAAAAATAGTGGGGCCGGGTGGGGATGGGCAGCCGGTTTCAAATCATCTCCAGAGATGCTAACCAACTGAGAAGTGTCACCCAGTATGAACTCTCTTGAGTGAAAGCTGTTTCCAGCTGTTTCCACAATTAGCTCTGATCTAATGCAAGATGTCACCACCTTTTAGCCCCAAGACTCTGCCTCCTCATTAAGACCATATCTTAAGAATTGGCAGGATCATGTTAGCAGTATAAAAAAGGGAAAAACGAAACAAGAAATGGAAGGAAGTTTGTCTCCAGTCCCCGAACTGGGCTCACCTCCCCGGGTCCAGCTCCCGGCCCGCAGAGCCTCCCATGTCCGTCAGACTCGCAGCTGAAGCAGCCAGCTCTCCAGAAGGCCTCTTGCCGGTTCCATCCCCACTGCTGGAGCCACCGTTGCAGCTCTTCGTGCGAAAGAGGCGACTGAGGCGGATTTTGAAGGAGCCCTTCCGAGAAGGGGCCGCAAGCGGCCGTAGGGGCCCAGGCGGCGGCGGCGGCGGGGGAGGTTGCTGCTGCTGCTGCTGCTGCTGCTCCCCTCGACTCAGGCGCCCTGGAGGGACCAAGTCCTGCAGCGGGAAGGGCACTGGGGGTAATTCGGGGCCTGAGGGCTGCAGCAGAAGCCGGCCGCCCCCTCCTCCTCCACGGCCCGGGCTGCTGAGCTCCTCTTCCGAGCAGCTGTTAGTCTCCAGGCTCTCGGCCTCCGATTCCAAGCCCTCCAGGACCAACAGTGCGTCGCTCGTTTCTGTGGGGTCCTCCCCGGCCTGCGGGGTGGCAGCAGGCGCCTGGGGCTGCGGAGGGGGCAGCTGAGGCGGGCACGGGCATGGGCAGCAGCCCCCACCGACTGTCTTGACCCCCGGCCCCGCCGGCTGCCCCAGCCCCAGAGCCGCCAACTGAGCCTCTAGTCCAGCCACCGGGCCCCAGGTCCGCTCAAGCGCCAAGCCCGATGGCAAGGCCTTGGGGTCCAGGGCACAGCGGTGCCGGGGACACAGCAGTTCCGAGGGTCCTGGCTCGGAAGCCGCCTCCGCGTCCTCCTCCTCAGGCGGCCGACCCACGTTGCGGAACACCATCAGCTGCGGCGGCCGGGAGCCCCGCGGGCCCGGCCGCGCGAGGAAGGGTGGCGGCAGGGGGCCATGGCCCGGGGGCGGCGGCGGTGGGCCTGGCTCGGGGGCCGCCTCTCCATAGCCGAGGAGGCGGCTCAGGACACGGTACGAAGCGGCCGCCGCCGCCGCCTCGCCATCCCGGAGCTCGGCTCCCTGCATCGAGGAGAGGGAGGGGAGGGCGGGCGGCTGGGACCCGGGCTGGGGTGGGGACTAAGTCGGGCCCCACCGGAGCCCCGCCCGCCGCGGCCCCCGAAGCGACAGCGCTAACGGCCGTCGCGGCCTCTGCCTCATAGAGGGGGGCGGGGGGCGCGCGGAGCCCAGCGCGAGCCCAGCGCGAGCCCAGGCCGCGCGCCACCGCCGCCGAGGCCCTCCCCCATATACGTCACTTCCGGAAGGCTGGACTACTCCCCTTTCCCCAAGGCGTGCTCGGGCCGGCCTCGGCTGCGCGTGACGTTGCGCGCGCCCCGAGTTGCAATTGGCGGCGAGCTGGTTTTTCTGCCGGCGTTTGTCTCTTGCATCGAAGTCCCTTGCTTTTCACTTCCTGGGCACTCCGGCCCAGGCCACCCCTCTCCATGGAGTGGGTCCCGGGTCTGGTACTGGGAGAGAGTTGCTGGCTTTGAGAGTATCAGTAATTCTTGTTCCGTTTATGCCCCTTGCAATGTGTGACCTTGGCCGAGTCATTTTATTCATCTGTGTCCCCTCGTGGCATCCACTGAATTATGGAGTGATTACATGAATGTGTTGTAGATCCGGTGGTGGGTTGATGAATGTTTTAACAACCGGCTCTCCAGGGGAAGAAAGAGAATGTGTGTGTGTGTGTGTGTGTGTGTGTGTGTGTGCGCGCGCGTGTGCATAAATTTATCAAAATTTGCTGATGTAAAGATGTGTAGCACACAATTTACAAATAATAGAAATGTACAATAGCCGGGCGCGGTGGCGCAAGCCTGTAATCCCAGCACTTAGGGAAGCTGAGACAGGAGAATTGTGAGTTCAAAGCCAGCCTCAGCAACGGCGAGGTGCTAAGCAACTCAGTGAGACCCTGTCTCTACATAAAACACAGAGTGGGGCTGGGGATGTGGCTCAGTGGTCGAGTGCCCCAGAGTTCAATCTCCAGTACCAAAAAAAAAAGAAAGAAAGAAAGAAATGTACAATAACAAACTCCATATAACTGATTTTCACAGAATGCTTTCACTTATTTTTGCCAAAATCTTTGTGCATGTGTGTGTATATGTATGTGTACACATATGCCACTGGGGATAGAACTCTGGGCCTTGCGCATGAGCTCAACCACTGGGTTACATCCCCAAACACTTGCCCCACTCTTACATTGGTTGCCAAATTGTTATAAGTCACGAAGCAGTATAACTGCAACAAGAATCTTGGCTGCCATTGCCCTTTGTTAATACAAGAGAAAAGTGAAAAAGCAGAGAAACTTGACTGAATTGTCAATGATGGGAGTAACTTCTATGCTGAATCAGAAAACAGTTTCAAATACTGGAAGAGTTGTCCATTTTTGTGCTGTTCATAATGTAACAGTCATAACATAAAGTTTAAATCTGAATTATTGACATGTTCTCCATCACTTTCTTAAGTCTAGGTAAATAAACAAAACAACAAATGCAGCACTTGCCCCAAGGTTGGTTTCAGTCTATCAACCTGATCTTACTAGACACAGAGTTAGAAAAACATGATCTGTAACATATCTTCATTCTGTGGTAGTTTAATCATACAGATGCAAAGGACATAATACCAAGATTGTAGGTAAAAATATTAGGAAGTGATGAGTTTTGAGAATTTGTTACCTTTATTTTAATATAATTTAATCATGTATGTATGTATTTATATTTTGCTGTGCTGGGGATCAAACCCAGGGCCTTGCACATGGTAGGCAAATGCTCTACCACTGAGCTATATCCCTAACTCCAAGTTTGTATGATTTAATTTCTTTTTATTTTTTCCCTTTTTGTAGTACTAAATCAAACCTAGGCAAGCATTGTACCACTGAGCTATATCCCCAGCCATTTTGTGGAGGTGCTGCATACTGGGGGATAAACCCAGTGGTACTCTACCACTGAACTACTTCCTCAGCCCTTTTTATTTTTTATTTTGAAATGGGCTCAGGTTGGCCTCAAACCTGCAAACCTCCTGCCTCAGCCTCCCAAGTCACTGGGATTACAGGTGTGTACCACCACACCCAGTTTATAATTTAATTTTTAGCAGTGGCTATGTTTAACATAGCTGTGTTTACGAAATTCTGAACATTTTAACAATTGACTTTCATGAGCTGATAGGGGCCTGTTCCACAGCACCACTAGACCTTAGTTTTCTCACCTGTAAAATGAAGATAACGATTATCATCCTTGGCAAGGATGTTATGAGGACCGGACAAGATCAAGCTTGTTGTGTGAGTGAGACTTGAACCCACTGCAATTGTCCCTGTGGGAAACATTGAAATTTATAAGGGACAAGGAGGAAAGATCAGCCAGCAGAATTTAGCAACGTTAGTACCTGAAGGTGCGTTGAGGGGAAGAGGGTGGAAGGTTGGTGGTGAGTCCTGCACTGCAGCTGGAGAGACCTTTTCAAAATGGAAGTGTATTCCTACTGTTATAATCGTTTTTCCATTGTTCTTAGGCTAAAGACAAAACTCCTTAAGGAGATCTATAGGACCCTGTGTGATCTCACACCTGCTGTATCTCCAAAGCTGTACCTGTTGTCTGTCCCCTGCAGTCCTACTTGCGCTGTGGCAGTTTCCTACATGTATGGACATTGTATAAGCTATTCCCCTTTCTTGGAAAAATTTTCTGTCTCTTTGTGCTTAGTAAACTTTTGCCCATCCTTTGGATTAAACGCTCCTCACTGCACCAGGGAAATCCCCCTGCCTGGGCCGTTCCTCTTCTCTGAGCCGAATACCAGACATTTGTTTCACTTCATTGTGCATGTGTGATTTGATCTTGTCTTCCTACCAGGCCCGGTGGCATAGGCCTGTAATCCCAGCAACTTGGGAGGCTGAAGCAGGAAGATTGAAATTTCAAAGCCAGCCTCAGCAACTTAGTGAGATTCTGTCTCAAAAACTAAAAAGGCCTGAGATGTAACTCAGTGGTAGAGCACCCCCGGGTTCAATTCCCAGAACTGGGGGAAAAATTTTTTTTTTAATCTTTCCAACCAAACTGTAAATTCTATGAGGGCAGAGACACATTTGCCTTCTGCCTCTTGGGAACTCTCCAGTGTGCCAAGGACTGCCTGGCAGAGTATGCTCTTTTTTTTTTTTTTTCAAGTTTTTTTTAAAATTTTTTTTTATTCATTTATTTGTTATTTATATGTGGTGCTGAGGATCGAACCCAGTGCCTCACGCATGCTAGGCAAGCGCTCTACCACTGAGCTACAGCCCCAGCCCCAGAGTATGCTCTTGATATGCAGGTGTGGAATGGTTCTGCAACCTTGAGCCTTGAAAAAACCTCTGATACAAACTTATTTCTTTTTATTTTATTTTATTTTTTTTTAGTTGTAGTTGAACACAATACCTTTATTTTATTTATTTATTTTTATGTGATGCTGAGGATCGAACCCAGGGCCTCACACATGCTAGGTAAGCGCCCTACCACTGAGCTACAACCCCAGCCCACAAATTCCTTTCTAATTCAGCACCAAAAAATTAATACTCTTCCTTGCACATGAAGAAATAAACAGAATCTCAACAAGCTGTTTAGCTAAAGTCACTGCATACAAAAATATGTAATGGAGTTCAAAATCAGTTATCTGACCCCAAAGATTTTATTCTCTACCCTCCTTTTTCCCAGCTTCTTCTCAGATGTCACCCAGGTTTCTAGAGAGATTGCTAGGACCCGAATACCTAGAATACCCAAAATACATGAGGCCTAAGAAGATCCCTACTATCGCGGACTGTCTCTCAGACATTCTGACCGGAGATTAGTCGATAGAGGCAAAATCTGTGGCTCTGCAGCACCCTCTGCTGTCCAGTCACTTTCTTGGTCCCAGAAGAGGCTGATTATGTCAGCCATGCGTTGTAATTCCACATGGCATGGGGAGGGAACACAGAGGTCCAAGAGAACACAGGCTCTTTGTAAGGCAGGACAAAGGAATGCTGCCTTTCCCTATTTCCTTAATTGTCCAGGCCTATATCCTAGGTCCTGTAAAATATATTGAGATTAAGCTGTAAGCAAAGGATGTGTATATTTGTATGACTTAGATTTGTTTGTTGAGCTGTTTTTCTGTCTACATATAACTTTTTCACTGAGGGCTAGAAAAGTGGACCCTATACCGGGAATGGTGACTCATACCTGTAATTCCAGCAATTTGGGAAACTAAGGTAGGAGGATCACAAGTTCAAGGCTGGCCTGAGCAATTTAGTGAGGCCCTGAGCAACTTAGTGAGCCTCTGTCTCAAAACAAACAATTCAAAGGGCATGGGGATGTAGCTTAGTAGTAAAGCACCCCAGGGTCATTCCTCAGTACCCAAACAAACAAACAGTGATCTCTACAATGGTAGAGCCTTAATTAAAAGTCTTATGAATGAGCCTAGGGGACTAGCCGGGCAGGTGGTGCAGGCCTTTAATCCCAACATTTCGGGAGGCTGAGACAGGAGAATCACGAATTCAAAGCTAGTCTCAGCAACAGTGAGGCGCTAAGCAACTCAGTGAGACCCTGTCTCTACATAAAACACAAAATAGGGCTGGAGATGTGGCTCAGTGGTCGAGTGCCCCTGAGTTCAATCCCCAATACCAAAAAAAAAAGTCCTAATCATGCCACTGATTGGATATATGACGAAGTACAAATAATTAAACATCTCTAAATAGCCAGGTGTCCTCTATGTCCCAGCTACTTAGGAGGCTGAGGCAGGAGAATCCCTTCAGCTCAGGAGTTTAAGACCACCTGGGAAACATAGCAAGATCCTATCTTTAAAATAATAATAATTAAAAAGTTCTGGCCAGGGGACTGGAGTTGTGGCTCAGTGGTAGAGCACTTGCCTCGCATGTGTGAGGCACTGGGTTCGATTCTCAGCACCACATATAAATAAATACAATAAAGATCCATTGACAACTAAAAAAATATTTTTAAAAAAAGTTCTGGCTGGACATGATGGCATACGCCTGTAATCCCAGCACTTTGGGAGGCTGAGACAGGAGAATCACGAGTTCAAAGCCAGCCTCAGCAAAAGCGAGGTGCTAAGCAACTCAGTGAGACCCTGTCTCTAAATAAAACACAAAAATAGGGCTGGGACATGGCTGAGTGGTTGGGTACCCCTGACTTCAATCCCCGGTACTAAAAAAAAAACTCTGAACCTGTGTTTCGTTTGTAAAAGTAGGTCAGTCATAATCCATCTTTTTTTTTTTTTTAGTTGTAGATGGACACAATGTCTTTATTTTATTGCTTTGTATATGGTGCTGAGGATCGAACCCAGGGCCTCACACTTGCAAGGCAAGCGCTCTACCACTGAGCTACAATCCCAGCCCCAGTCATAATCCATCTTTGACAGGGCTTTTGAATTAAATGAAAATGTACACACAAAGGTGCTTGATAAATTCTAAAGTACTATACAAATTTTAACAGTTATTATAAAAAGCTTCTTAGGAAAAATTTGTCCTAACTTACCATTAGGTGTATTTTGTTGACCCTCAACTAATACTACTATATTACCAAGAAAGAAAATGGGTTGCTGAGTTTGATGGTGCATGCCTGTAATCTCAGCTACTCGGGAGGCTGAGGCAGAAGGATCCCAAGTTTGAGACCAGTCTCGGCAACTTAGTGAGACCCTTTCTCAAAAATAAAATTTAAAAAGGTCGGGAGTGGCTGGGAATGTGACTCAGTGGTAGAACACTTGCCTGGCATGCTTGAGACTCTGTTGTTCAATCCCCACCTTTGCAAAAATAAATATATAAATAAAAATAAAAGTCTGAGCCGGGCGCAGTGGCTCAAGCCTGTAATCCCAGCACTTAGGGAGGCTGAGACAGGAGAATCGTGAGTTCAAAGCCAGCCTCAGCAAGGGCTTAGCAATTCAGTGAGATGCTGTCTCTACATAAAACACAAAATAGGGCTGGGGATGTGGCTCAGTGGTCGAGTGCCCCTGAGTTCAATCCCTGGTACCAAAAAAAAATAAAATAAAAATAAAAGTCTGGAGATGTAGCTCAAAAGTAGAGCACTTGACTAGCTTACACAAGTCCCTGGGCATTCCAGTACTGAAAAAAAAAGAAGGGATGTGTCACTTGCTCCCCTTCTTCCCTTTCTCTGTCAGCACACAGAATCAGAAAGGCCAAGGAAAGAACAGAAAGCAGTACAGCTTTCTCTTCCTAGATGTGCCACTAACTGGCATGATGTCCTTGAAAATGTCACTATCCTTTTGAGGTTTTCATTCCCTTATCTGTTAAAGAGAAATCTAGGTCTAATTCTGAAATAATAGAGATTCTCCTGGGGGCTTGCCCTCTGGCTCCCTTCTTTCTCACACCCCTTATGTCTCCACTTAGTTTCCACAGCAAACTTGTTTGTAGAGCCACCCATAAAGCAAAGAAAAGTTTTTAGCAAACATCAACCATAATTTCCTACATACACTCAGTGATCTTGGACATCAAGGTCAAAGGTGGGGCATTGAAAAGAGAAGAAGCCAAGAGAGGGTATGTGCCAGTGGGGTGGGGTTGCCTGGCTAAGTGGGAAGCATATGGGCAATGCAAAGGACATGGAAGACAGCAGGTGACAGGAGGTAGGAGCTCTGTTCTAGGGCTTCCTCCAAGAATTCATTCCCTTCCAGATCCCAGAAGGCTGCCTCAGATGGCCCTGACCCTGGGTTCCCAGTCATTGTGTCCAACAGAGGGGAGGATGTGAGGTGTAAGAAAACCGGGAAGAACTAGAAAGATGAGTCACAATTTTCATGAAGAAAGGAAGAAGGGGCTGGGATTGTGGCTCAGTGGTAGAGCGCTTGCCTCGCATGCGTGAGGCACTAGGTTCGATCCTCAGCACCACATAAAATAAATCAATAAAGATATTGTGTCCACCTACAACTAAAAAAAAATTAAAAAAAAAAAAAGAAAGGAGGAAGGCAGGATGATAAAGTGAAGATGGAAGAAGTAGAGGAGGTAAAACTTTGTTTGCTTTTTCCCCTGTTCCACTCGCCATGCTACTGTGCCTGTTAACTCTGTGGGCAGGAGAAGAAAGACCTAGGCCAGGATGGGAGACCTGGGTAAGGCTCCAGCTCTGATATGAATGACTGTGCTCCTAGGGAAGTGCCTTCAGTTCTTCTGGACTTCAGTTACTCCTTGTCCTTGAGGCTGACTACTGGGGGGATGGTGGTGGTTTGATTGGGCAGTGGGAGAGTCAGAGTACTGGGTTCAAGTCTCATATCAAAATGAGTTGTGTAAGCCGGGCACGGTGGCTCAAGCCTGTAATCCCAGCACTTAGGGAGGCTGAGACAGGAGAATCATGAGTTCAAAGCCAGCCTCAGCAATGGCAAGGTGCTAAGCAACTCAGTGAGACCCTGTCTCTACATAAAACACAAAATAGGGCTGGGGATGTGGCTCAGTGGTCTAGTGCCCCTGAGTTCAATACCCAGTACCAAAAAAAAAAAAAGATTTGTGTAATCTGGTGGGGGGCAGTCTCTCTGATCCTTAGTGTCTGCACCTGTGAGAAGAAGATAAGAATATTCATGGGCTGGGATTGTAGCTCAGTGGTAGAGTGCTTGCCTTGCATGCATGAGGCACCGGGTTCGATCCTCAGCACCACATAAAAATAAATAAATAAAATAAACATATTGTGTCCATCTGCAACTAAAAACAAAAATTAAAAATAAATAAATAAAAGAATATTCACCATACATGGTTATAGGGCAGAATTCCTCAAGGTGATACATAGGAAAAACATGTAATAAACTGCCACAGTCTGTACAAAGGTTGATTGTAGCTACATTGGGCTCTCTTTTCTATCCTTGCCACTCCCAATCTCAAAATCCAGTTAAGCAGTACGGTGTTAAGGGGGTGCAGACAGCCAGAGCAGACTGCCAGGAGACGCAGCCTGGCCCTTTATCATGCCTGTTGCAATTGCTGCCAGGAGGCCCAGTGGAGCAGAGGGGTGGAGAGGGGCATGGACTCACCCATGGTTGCTATGGCACCCCATCCTGGATTTGCCCATCTCTCCTAATGGAGCAAAGGGCAGAGGGAGGAGGAAAGGAGAGAGAGCACTACTGGTCCCTTTCCCTCCCCTCTCTCTCTCTCTCTCTGACGCAGATGTGGGTTGGGGGTGGGGGGAGCCTGGGTACTGGATCAGAGCAAGAGGAAAGAATGATATGCCAGGATTAAGAGGGTTTGGGATACGAGCCACACTGAGAGAGGAGGGGCAGGGCCTTCATACCTACATCCAGGAGCCAGCCAGCTGATGACATTAGAAGGAAGAAAACAGGCGGTACATCGCCAGAGAGAGAGAGAGGGGCATGCAGGAGAGGAGGCCTGGAAGCAGCCAGCCTTTGCCTGAACTGTCCTGAGCAGCCTGGACCCCAGGGTCTTGAGAGCGGCCCTAAGGATGGGCACCAGGGCAATGATCATACAAGTGTGGGGGCTGCTGGGCTGCTGTTTCTTTTGCAGCTGGACTCGGGGGGATCCAAGGCCCCTCCGTTCTCTTCCCCCGCTACCCTCCCAAGCCAAGCCAGGATCTATGCCCATGTGGGTGGCGTCACAGGGGGCTGAGGCAGCCTTGGCTTTTCTTTACTCCGGAGATGCCCAACAGCTACTGGGGGCTAATTGCAGTGAGCGCTATGAAGCTCTTGGAGCAGAAGCCAAACCAGGGCTCCCCCAAGTTCTACAGAGGGCGGCAGGTACCCTTACCCAGGCTGCCAATTTTCTCAACATGCTCCTGCAAGCCAACGACATCCGCGAGTCCAGTGTGGAGGAGGATGTGGAGTGGTACCAGGCACTGGTCCGCAGCGTGGCCGAGGGGGACCCAAGGGTCTACCGGGCTTTGCTGACCTTTAACCCTCCACCAGGAGCCAGCCACCTACAACTGGCCCTCCAGGCCACTAGGATTGGGGAGGAGACCATCCTTCAAGACTTGTCTGGGAACAGGATGCGGCAAGAGAGCCTGGCTGGGGACCTGGACAACCTTCCCCTGCAGAAGCGGGTGCTGACCAATGACCTAAGGAGCCTCAACAGCCCCAAGTGGCCACAGGGGGATGGGTATGTGGGGGACATACAACAGGTGAGATTGTCTTCTCCCTTCCTGGAATGCCAGGAAGGCCAGCTCCGTCCTGGCTGGCTGATCACACTCTCGGCTACCTTCTATGGACTCAAGCCAGACCTCAGTCCAGAGGTCAGGTAAGTGGGTTTGTAGAGAATCTGATGGATTTGTGGGTATGTGGAGGTGGGAGCATTAGTCTACCCAGCTGTGTGTGACCATTTGGCAAGAACATGTGTATGTCTGGGGGGCACAGATGTGTGTATTGGCATTCAGCTGTGTGTATTTGCAGCCAGCTCTGTGAATCCATAACTATCTGTTAACGCACACAGGTGTGAGAGTACATGCTGAGTATGAATCAGTGCATTTATACTTCTTTATCTTGGTATTTGTATTTATGTACTTGAGTATATGAATGAATGCCTATGAGCTTGTGCATATACAGGACGGTATACATATGTAGGCACACATCTATATAGAGATATACACACATGTGGGTACAGATGTGTGTGGGTATAGATAGGCATCAGTCCTGACCCTCAGGTCGGGGGAGTGGATGTAAAAGACAGGAGAGGGGGCTGAGGATATGGCTTGCCTGGCATGCATTGAGGCCCTGGATTAGATCCCCAGTGCTGTGAAGAAATAAAAAAATAAAATAAAAAAAGAAGACAAGAGATGGCTTGGCTTAGGTGACAGTAACAGTCATGAGCCAGGGTGGGCACTCCAGGAGTTAAATCTGCTGCTTGAGTGGAGAGTTGTAAAAGGAAGCTTCCTTAGAAGAAAAATTCTTGGGCAGGGACTTGGAACTAACACCCTTTCTGTCTGGGGTCTCAGGGTCATTCCCAATGCCCATTTTCTTACATTGAGCAGGCCCCACTGTCCTGCCTGTCCTGACCCAGGAGCCTGTGATACTCCTCCAATAACTGGCTCCTCTCTGAGCTAGAGTAAGGGGGTTGGGAGTCGCGTTGGGAAGGGAGCAGCAAATGAACACAGCGCTACAAGGCATTCAACAAGAAGTGCTGCCTCTTTAATTCAGCGTCCCCATTCATTGTTCTCAGCAGAGTCCCCCTCCTGCGGGAAGGCAGCTAGCTCCTTGCCAGCTCTCTCCTCCCTCAGTTGGGGGGGGGGGGGAGGGTTGAGGAACTTCTGAGCCAGGCAGCTCCAGTTTCGGGCTCCTCCATTCCACCTTCCTTTCGCTGTGATCAGTTCAGAACTGCGTGGACAGAGTGGAGGCAGGGCTAACAGCCTCACTGCGGGTTGTATGTGTGTACATGCAATGTGGGAGTGTGCAAATGCCCTTCAGACAGATAGATTGTCAGAGCCCCAGCTCCTGCATGTCTTGGCATGCCCCCTCGCTTTACTCATTGACAGAAATCATAAAGTGATTAGGCTGTTGAAAAGTGGAGGGATGGAGAAACAACCCAGTGGAAGGAGGTTGTTGCCACAGAGAACACAGCACTGGTGAAATGGAATCCATGTGGGCCCTCCTGCTACACTGCAGCCACTGTGCTAAAGTTTGCAAAGACTACATTGCCCCACAGTCCAGTGCCCAAGTACCCATGTTCACCTTGACATTCATCACTGTGCCCCTAATTGCCAATTCATTGCCCTAGGGGGCAGGTGCAGATGGACATAGATCTCCAGGGTGTGGACATCAATCAGTGTGCAAGTGGTCCAGGCTGGTACTCTAATACACACCTGTGTGATCTCAACAGCACTCAGGTAAGAACAAGGAGGGTGGGGGGCCTCAAGGTCCTGCCTCCCTGCCCTTTGTTCACCACTGCCACCACCCATCTCCCCAAAACAGTTGACAAAGCCACCCCAGCATCTCAGGGCTTCAGGGAAGTCCCTGGTGATTGGCAGAGGTGAGATGCCAGTCTTTTTTTTTAAAGCGAGACCATTTATGACCTATCCCGCTACCTCTCAGCCTTTTCCTCCTCATGCCTTGGAAATCTCAGTGTGCCTCCCTGCCTGCTCTCCTTTCTGGTGCTCATTGCTCCAGAATCCTTCCCTGGAGCCACTTCTGAGCCTCCATTAATCATCTTCTTTGCTTGCCCTGGATCACATACTCCATGTCAACACAGCTCTGGAATCCTCATGGTCACAAAGGATATTCCGTCTGTGTTTGTCAAAATAAATGGAATTGCTGGTTGGGTGACAAGAGCTCTGAGACTGGTGTAGGGGATGAATCCCAGGCCAGACACAGGCAGAATCAAAGCCACAGGTACAGGTACATCAAGATAATGGAGATCATTGGCTGGAAATCCTGCAATCCCGCAATCCCAATACTGTGAGGCCAGGAAGCCAGTGAAGTGGTCCACTCTATGGTTACACCAAGTGCATGCTTGTATCTGAGCTGTACTGAAGCCAAGGCGAGCTTTGCAGTCTGCTGGGTGGGTAAACATGTTGCTGTAGACACACAGGTGGCCCTACTGCTCTTCAGGGACATGTGTTTGAAGCTAGAAGTCTAGGAAGAGAAGGAATTGAACCCAGGGCCTCTCACAGGCTAAGCATGTACTAAGTTTACTTTTTAACACAGCCACATTCATTTTTCTATGTATACACTTGTCTGATTGTGCAGACTGGGCTGGGTATGGTGGTGCACACCTGTAATCCCAGTGACTCAGGAAGCTGAGGTAGGAGGATCACAAATTTGAGGTCAGCCTCAGCAACTAAGCGAGGCCCTAAGCAATTTATTGAGACCCTGTCTCAAAAAAAGAAAAGAAAGAAAGAAAGAAAGAGAGAGAGGACTGGGGGCTGGGGTTTGGGCTCAGTGGTAGAGTGCTTGCCTAACATGTGTGAGGCACTGGGTTTGATCCTCAGCACCACATAAAAATAAATAAAATAAAGGTATTGTGTCCATCTACAACTAAAAATATTATATTTAAAAAAAGGACTGGGGATGTGGTGGTTCAGTGGTAAATCCCCTCTAGGTTCAATTCCCAGTACGAAAAAATAAAAATAAAAAAGAAAGAAAGAAAGAAAGAAAATAATTGTGCAGACTGTGGCAGGAACAAAGCATGATCCAACGGTCCAGGTAAGAGAGAATCTGAGCCTCAATTTTGTAAGCACCAAGGTGAGGTCAGGGGCTACGTATAGAATCTCCTAAGGTTAACTCTTTCCTTTGTCCCACTGATGTCTGTTCCCAGTGACCCTCCCCAACAGATCTGACCTCATCCATATGCTCATCTTCTCTGCCAGACTCTGTTCTCTGCTGGGCAAACATCAATGGGTGGAGTTAGAATAAAGGACTGGCCTTGGCATCCCACCAGCCTGGAATTAGGCTGGCATTAGGGCCAGGGAAAGCAGTCCTGTGCCCAAGCCAGATGGCCTCTGATGGAGGAAGCTACTCCTCCATCGGGGGCCTTTTTGGTCCACATGTGCATCAAAGAGGGAGGATGATAGGGACCTTTTGAAGCAGCACAGAGGCATACAAAGTATGGTTGGGCTCAGAGCTCTCTTCTTCCATTCCGCCCAGTACCTTGCCCTAGCCTAGGACCTATGAAGCTCTTGTCACTGCCAGACTGAACAAAAGGGTGATCTACCTCATGCTCTTTGCTTAGGGTCTCTTTGAGAAAGGGAGGCACTAGCGAGCAGGATAAGGGTTTTAAAGAAGGCTGTCCTCAGGAAGAGCCTCTGGTAGGATCCCCAAGTGTAGATCCAGAAGCCATGGATAAGGAGCTAGATGCACCCTCCAACTCTTCCCTGAAGACCCCACATCAATACATATTTGTCATCCTCACAGTGTGTCCCCCTGGAGAATCAGGGTTTTGTCCTTGGCCGGTACCTCTGTCCTTGCCGACCTGGATTCTATAGAGCAAGTGGCTTTGGGGGTAAGTATGGTGAAGACCAGATAGGTTTTTATAGGCTAGGCTAGTTGTAAGGAAACGTGGGGGAGGAAAGACAGTTAGGAGACCCTGGGAGGAAACTTGTGGGCAAAAGCAGAAGGTCAAGAGAAAGCAGGAGAGGGCAGCAGGGTTGTTTGGGGGCATCGGCCTTCTGAGAATGAGCCTGAACATGTAGATGTGATGAAAGCTGGCTTCCCGATGAGCCGTAGCCTGGCACCACCTCTGCCTGTTACCCTGCCTTCCTCAGGGAGTACGTGCTCCCTCATATCCCTGGGGCCAATGACCATAGGAGGGCAGGGCAACCATCAGGACAGAAGGCTAGGATCTCAGGATGCTCCATCCAAGCCCCTGTCCCTCCACCTATTTTGTTCTTTACAGGGTTAGAGGAAAGTGCCACACAGACTACCGGGCAATTTGGGTCCCCACAAGGCAGCTTGGGGAGGCTGCAGAGGTGTCAGCCATGTCCCGAGGGCTGCACCAGCTGCATAGATGCCACACCATGCCTGGCAGAGGAGGCCCTGGCACTGCGGGCAGCAGTGCTGGCTTGCCAGGCCTGCTGCATGCTGGCCATCTTCCTGAGCATGCTGGTCTCCTACCACTGCCGTTGGAGCAAGGCAAGGAAGGCCCTGCATCTCTCTCTTGCACACACTTCCTACCCATCCCAAGTGCAGACGTGGGTCTACTTAAGACTAGAACTTGAGAGAATGGGCCAGTCTTGATTCTAAACCGAACTCACTATATGACATCAGGCAAGCGACCTCTCTACCTTAGACCTGTTTCCTTACCTGCAAAATGAAGGTACTGAACTTAATTCAGCAAATGCTTGTTGAATATATACGCTAAGCAAATCATTGCCTGGGCACTAGAGGAAGTGATCTGGACCCTCCTGGAGCTCCTGGTTTAATGGAGGAAGCACTAAAATGACAGCATAGTGAGACAGGGCAAGGATGAAGGCTGCTGTCAGTTGCTGTGGGAGCTCAGAGAAGGGACTGGTACCCTGCCGAAGATGGCATTGGAAGCACTTTCTGGAGAATGCGACATTTGAGTGAAGCTTGAAGGTTAACTGCATGATTGTTGGGCAGAGAAGATATGTTCTATTCTAAACAAGGGGGCAGCATGACTCAAAGCTTGGAGGAATGCAGGAGATCCTTTATCTCCAGCAACTTCTAAATTTGAGCTCAGGGTGGGACTGGGGGGGGAGCACAGAGCTACAGGGGAGCTATGAAACCCTGGCTGTAGGCAGGCCTAGTGCCAGTGCTGCTGAGAGTGTAGGGGGGAGTGCAGGTGTGAATGTAGACAGAGGGTGGAGCCTTACCCTAGGCCCAGAGTAACCCCTAAAACAGGCCTGAAACCCTCCAACACTATCATCCAGGCTCCATTCCCCCACTACCCTGCTCACAGGCCTCTCTTTTTCCATGGGCTCACAGAGGATCCGGGCATCTGGAGTTGTCCTGCTGGAAATCATCCTCTTTGGATCCCTGCTTCTCTACTTTCCTGTGAGTCTGTGCGGCTAGCTCCACCTCCCAGGATCCTCCACAGCCCCAACCTTGCACCTTCCAAACCCTAAAAACCCTCCTCTCTGCCCTCAGAGGATTCAGAGATCTCCAATTACCCCAACTCATACCCACAAGTGGTAGGCTGATCTAATGAGCTCTGGAGCCAAACAGCCCCAGACTTAAAAAATCTCTATGACCTGCTGTGTGATTTAGGACAAATTACCTAACCTCTCTGATACTTAAGCTGCTCCTCTGCAGAATGGAGATGATGACGCCTATATTGCAGGGCTCTTGGGAAGATTAGCCATGTGCGTTGCACAAACCCTAGCAGAGCAGAAGTGCAGTGGAGAGCAGCTTTTGTCCCCTTGTCTCTTTCCTACCAGGTCTTCATCCTATATTTCAAGCCCAGTGTGTTCCGCTGCATTGCCCTTCGCTGGGTTCGGCTGCTGGGTTTTGCCATCGTCTATGGGACCATTATACTCAAGCTTTACAGGTAGGGCTCGGGCAGACCTTGCTCTCACACTGCTGGCCTAGGTCACCCCAGCTCATTTGTGCAATGGGGTTTTTCCAAATCAAACCCTTACCAGCTCCACTCCCCTGTGCCCCCAATCCTGGCCCCATCACTTCGCCTTCCCCCACATGTAACTTTTGGGGGGAACTATGGAAAGAATAGGACACATAAATGTGTGGCGGGGAGGGCAGCAACAACAGAGGTCGGGCTCTGGCTGCCCTGCTCAGTCCTCCCCAGCTTCCATGTGCGTGCTAACTCTTGCAGAGTGCTCCAGCTGTTTCTGTCTCGAACAGCCCAGTGGGGCCCGCACCTGAGCAGTGGGCACCTACTGCGGCGCTTGGGGATGCTCCTGCTGCTTGTGTTGGGTTTTCTGGCCATGTGGACAGTGGGCGTCCTGGAGCGAAGCATCCAGCACACACCTCTGGTGACTCGAGGTCACACTCTCACTGGCCGCCACTTCTACCTCTGTCACCACGACCGCTGGGACTACATCATGGTTGTGGGTGAGCCGTTTCTTCTGAGCCCAACCTCACTCTGGCCCCTGGCTCCGTATCTCCAGGGTCCTCCCACCCTGTGCCTAGACCCTGGGCCCAGGCTCCCCAGCATGCCCTGCTGAGGTGGTGCCACCCTCTCCCTTCCACTGCCCCACAGCTGAGATGCTGCTATTGTGCTGGGGCAGCTTCCTCTGTTACGCCACCAGGGCTGTGCCCTCAGCCTTCCATGAGCCACGCTACATGGGCATTGCCCTGCACAATGAGCTGCTGCTTTCTGCTGCGTTCCACACAACCAGGTGAGGACAGGTCCAATTACCTGGGCCCCCTACCACCGTGACACCACACTTCCCCTCCCAGGTGAGGGGGCCCATCCGGCGATCATCCTTGCAACACTGCTACACCACAGCAGGATGAGGAAGGGCCCCATCATACCCTTCCTGCACCCTCTGGCACCCTCTGTCTCACCTAGGTGAGGAGGCAACTACCCACAAGAAGAGGAAGTTTGTCCCCATCCTAATTCCTCTCCCCTTCCAAAGCCACCTCTCCAGCACCCCCAATATGTACCTTGCAGCACACCCTCACTTCCCCTGCCTTCTTCCTCACTCAGCCTTTGAGCAGTAGGCCTGCCGTGTGCCCATGGGGACCTGGCCCTGTGGTGGAGGCAGAATCAACCCACAAGGTGATCCTGACCAGTTATGGAGCGTGATTCCATTCTGCACGCTAGGCAATCAGAGAAGGCGAGCTGGAGCAACCTGGGAGGGCTTCTTCAGAGGTGGGGATTAACATGAGCCTTGAAGTAGCACTGTCTGAGAGAGAGCAGGAAGAAGAGCACCTTCCTCAACCATGGAGCTCCGGCTGAGGAGAGGAGCCCTCCAGTGAGGCCAGGAGGCCACTCCTACCTGTGCTACAGATCATCCCCCTCCCATCCGGCCCCCAGGTTTGTGCTGGTTCCCTCTCTGCACCCGGACTGGACCCTTCTCCTCTTCTTCTTCCACACCCACAGCACAGTCACTGCCACACTGGCTCTGATCTTCATCCCCAAGGTGAGGTCTTCCCCGCTCTGCATGAGACAGACCCCAGCCCCTTGATAAGGGCACTGTAGATCTGCCACCACTGCGCCATTTCCAGGTCAGGGAAAGGGTAACAGAAGGTGCTGGAAGTAAGTGACCTCTGAGTGATATTGCCCTCTGCAAGGACACAGGTGGGAGGAAGAAGCTATTCCCTGCTTTCAATTCCTGGGCAAAGGAAATAAGTGCTAGGGCTAGAGGGTCCTTTAAGTCACAGATGGAAGGCTGGTGGCCTCTGAAAATCTGCTTGGAAGTAGTTACAGAGAGGCAGGTAGGGGAGCTGAAGGACATAGTTAGGGATTGCCAGGGGAGGAGGGTGGGGTTGCCATGGTCTCAGCTACAGAAGAGCAGGGGGGATGAGGCAGAGTAAAATCCTACGGATGCCCAGAATTCCAAATCAGAGGAGGGATGAAGAACACAAAGTAGAGATGTATCCCACAGGGCAGGTGGGAGTAGGAGTCAACAGGGAGCTACAGGGAGCTGTGCCTTCGGTCTTCCGCAAGCAGCTACATGAGCATGATCTCTCCCCCCGTACATACCTACCCTGGCTAGTTCTGGAAGTCAGGGACTCCTCCCCGGGAGGAGATCTTGGATGAGGTGTATGAAGATGAACTGGACCTGCAGCGTTCAGGTTCTTACCTCAACAGCAGCATCGCCTCAGCCTGGAGTGAGCGCAGCCTGGACCCGGGAGACATTAGGGTAGGTGGCACCCATCTCCCTGACTTCTTTGATACCAGCTCTTAAGGACTGGGCAGAGGCCAGGTGCAGTGGTGCATGCCTATAATCCCACCTGTCCCAAAATATCCTATAAAAAGGGCTGGGGACATAGCTCAGTGGTAAAGTGCCCCTGGGTTCAGTCCCCAGTGAGAGGTGGGGAAGACTGGGCAGCAGCATAGCAGCCTTGCCACTGGCTGTTACACTGTAGGTCCTCTCCCCCACAATTTCCCCACCCTTCAAGACTGCTCTCTCCCTTCACCACTACAGCCCTAAAAACTAATTCCTCTGACTCTATTCAAATGAGGCTATATACTACCCAAGTAGAATGACTCAGAACTCAGATGCTAGAGGCCCAGACCCAGGCCATGCAGCAAGCTAGAGGCACAGCCGAGTGGAGCCCTGATCCCTCTTGTCTTCATCATGGTGGGCAGACTAAGAAACCCCTTGGTCTCCAGCAAAGCAGGCTGGTTGGTGACCCAAGAGTTAGCAGTGGGGCTGGGCAGTTCAGGCAATGAGTGGCTACCAGGTCTTCCACACCAGAATCCCTTCCCTGGACCTGGCAGATATTGAAGAAACAAAGTTCTTTGTGGGCTTACATTGGAAGAGCATTCTACTCTCTTTTTTTCTGCTCAAGGGGATCATTATATGCACAGGAGCCATAAGAAGAGGCTTGGAGGGTAGGAAACAAGGAGACCCAATGGTTTTATAAAACCTAAGGTACAGGAGCCATCCTGGGACGCCATTTTGTCCATCCCCTCCACTCCATCTACACTACTTGTTTTCAGCCTTGCAAAGGAGAATCCTCCACCTCTTCTACTCCCTCTTCATCCAGCTGCCTCTGCCTGCTTCCCCATGTCTTCCTAACCCTTTCAGCTTCTGACTCCTCTCAGGCAAAGACTGAGCTCAGACCCCCATCCAACTGGGAAGTCAAGGAGTATAGACATGCTTTGCCACAACCATGCCATGCTTGGCTTCCCACTCTTATTTTTTTGGTACCGGGGATTGAACTCAGGGGCACTCGACCACAGAGCCACATCCCCAGCCCTATTTTGTGTTTTATGTAGAGACAGGTCTCACTGAGTTGCTTAGCGCCTCGCCCTTGCTGAGGCTGACTTTGAACTTGTGATTCTCCTGTCTCAGCCTCCCTAAGTGCTGGGATTACAGGCGAGCACCACCGTGCCCCGCTTTGGCTTCCCACTTTATGGAACATAAGTGTGTTCCCCCTTTGCTGGCTCTGGGGAGAAACTGTGAGCATAACAGACATGCAAAGCCCTAGTTCCATCATTTATACCTGAACACAACATTTTCCAATGCACTAGTTCCACCAAGCTCATAATCCTCTTAAGGAAAAAAAACACTGGTCAGTCAGGTAGCATCACTTTATAGAACATGGAGAAGCTCAGAGAGGTCAAGAAAATAGTCTTAAGGCACAAATGGGTTAGCAGTCTCAAATCCATTTCCTGTCCCCTATGTTGGTGATTTCCCACCAGACCACAGTGCCCCAGAGAATGAAGGGCACTCTGAGCCCTGGGTATTTAATGGATTCAGCTCAAAGCAGGTTGGTACTGGTCTTGCAGGAACGGAGTAGTGAATCTCATCAGTTTTAGAAGCAGGGAAGGGATATAGCTTAATGGAAAAGAGATGCCCAGAGAAATCTAAATAAGGACCAAGGGGGAGACCAACCAGGGATTGCTCAGTCTGTTCATCTTAATAGCAGCTCAATGGCAGCTCTGCTCTCCTTGTTCCTTCCCTCAGGAGGAGCTGAAAAAGCTCTATGCCCAGCTAGAGGTCCGCAAGACCAAGGAAATGGCTGCTAATAACCCCCACCTGCCTAAGAAGTGTGGCAGCTCCCGCCAGGGATTGGGCCGCTCCTTCATGAAGTACCTGGCTGAGTTCCCTGAGGCCCTGGCCCGGCAGCACTCCCGGGATTCAGGCTCCCTGGGCCACAGCAGCTTGCCTGGCTCCTCCCGCAATCGGCTCCTAAGTTCTAGCCTCCAGGAAGCAGAAGGGCCACCAGTCCTGCCCAAGTCCTACAGCATCTATGACCACCAAAAGGAGCAAGACCCACCACTCCTTGACTCCGTGCTGAGGAGGAACCTGTCCAAGAAGGCCCTGAGAGTGGACAGCAGGGAGTTGGTGGAGGAGCCCCCTGCCCTGGGCTACAGATCAGCCAGTGCCCATAACCTGACAGTGGGAGAAAGTATCCCCAGGACCCAGCCCACTTCCCTGCAAAAGTCCCTCAGTGTTGTGGCTGGCTCCAAGGAAAAGGCCTTGCTTGTGGCCAGCCAAGCCTATTTGGAGGAGACCTACCGGCAGGCAAAGGAAAGAGAGGAACGAAAGAAGGCTGAGGCAGCCACGACGAGCCAAGTGCGGAGACCATCAGCCAGGAGGCTGGAGCCGGTTCAAGGTGCCCCCCTGTCAGCTCCACCCTCCCCCACCAAGAGCAGCAGTGTGGACAGCTCTCACATCTCTGGGAGGCTTCATGAGGAGGCTGGTAGGAGGCTGGCTCACCCACCCATCAGGCACCAGGTCTCCACACCCATACTGGCCCTGTCTGGGGCCTGCCTGGGAGAGCCCAAAATGCTGTCTCCAACCTCCACTCTGACTCCAGCTCTGATGCCAGCTCCAGCCCCAACCCCTGCCCCTGCCCTGGCACAAGTCCCAGTATCCCCCGAAAGCCCCAGCTTACTCACCTACATCTGCCCCTGGGAGAATGCAGAATTGCCAGTCAAGAAAGAAAATATGGCCCAGGAAGATCCCTCAGGACCAGAGCGAGGCAGCCACTCCCCTGCCTTAGCTACAGCCAGGCTCTGGAGGGCTCTCTCTGTTGCAGTAGAGAAAAGGGGAAGTGGGGAGCATGAGATGAACACAGAGGAAGGGTGTCTCCAGGGGGAAGTTGATGTTGTGTATGGAGATAGGCCCAAGATCTCTAAAGCCCATAGCCTCAAGACCCCTGTGCAGCAGGCCTCCATGCGCAGCCTAGGCCTGGCTATCAAAGCTCTGACCCGTTCTCGGAGCACTTACAGGCAGAAGGAGAATGAGGAGGAAAGTCCAGAAAGGGATAAGGAAAGGGCTCCAGTGGAGGGCATGGGGGCTCCTCCCCAATCTCCCAGGCTAGGGCGGCCCAAGACAATGAGTAAGCAGGCTGCTCTTACCCCCTGTGATGATGAAGAGTCCCTCCAAAACCAACAGAATGCCCACACCAGCAGAATGCTCCAAGTCTGTCACCAGGAGGGCAGCAGAGAACAAGAGGACAGAGGCAGAAGGATATCCCAGGGTCTAGGGGAGCAGAAAGATGAGAAAACAGATAAAACAGGATTTGCCACACTGAGGAAAGTTTCTGAGGATAAAAATGCTGAACAAACAAAGGAAGCCCCTGTGGGGTGGCCGGAACTGCCTAAAGCTGGCTTCCAGCGTCTGGAAAGTGCTGACCTCAGGGTGACAGAGGTATGCCCCTGGGAAGTCACTGAGTCACAAACATGTCAGCTAGATAGTAACAAGGTTGAAATCTGCCCCTGGGAGGTAAGTGAAGGAGCACCTGAGAGGAAGGCATCGATACAAGAGTTTGAGGACGCCCAAGAAGCAAGGGGGAAAGCCGCAGAAAAATCAGAGTCCGAAAGTGTGGCTGTCATTGCTCAGAGAAAGCCAGAGAGGCTGGTGAGGGGCCAAGAGGCAGTGTGTCCTTGGGAGAGTGCTGACCCTGAGGGTCTGTTCCCTCAGTCAGTCCCTCAGGACTCTGACAGAAGCAGAGACAGGTCTGAGGCAGTGGGCAGTGTGGAGGCAAGGAAGGCAGAGAAGGACCCAGGGACAGTCATGGACCCAGAGGCTTGTTCACCTAACACTACCAAGGAAGAGCTGTGCCCCCAGAGGGAGAGTGCAAGGGAGGAGAAAATGTCTCAGGAAGTGATGACGCTCCCCCAGGAAAGGCAAAAAGCCCCCAAGAAAGCAGCCTTCTGGAGAGAACAGAAACTGGATGGAGATCTGGAGTCTCTTTGTCCATGGGAGAGTACAGACTTCCGGGGTCCCTTGGCAGTCTCACTTCAGGTCCCAGGACATCAGGGCAGTAGTGTTGCAGAAGTGTGTCCATGGGAGACAGGAGATTCACCTACTAACAGGAAGGCAGAGATCTGTCCTTGGGAGCTAGGTGATGAGCTACCAGGGAAGGAAGCATCGAGTCAGGGGGCAGAAGGAGAATCTCTCCAGGAAAAGAAAGCCCTCAGAAAGGGGAGCTCAGGGGAGATGGGGGAGCAAACTGTGAAGGCTGTGCTGACAGTAAGTCAATGGCAGGAGTCAGTATGCCCCTGGGAGGGCAAAGCCCCTGTACAGTCTAGCCCATGTCCAGACAACTCCTCATCCAAAACTGGTGACCAACGCCCAAGCAATGGGAACAGAACAATGCAGTTGTGTCCATGCAAAGCTCTTAAGCCAGAGGAAAAGGGAACAACTTCTGTCACAGCAGAAATCTGTCCCCAGGAGGTAAATAAAACAACAGAAGACTGGACATTGGGACAGGCACCAAAAGAAGGAGAATCTCAAAAGGATAAGGGGAAAATGCTTGGAAAAGCAGGAATCGAAGATGTCACAGCATGGGAAAAGCTGGAGGCAGTCTGTCCCTGGGAGAGCATGGACCCTGGTAGCTTCCCCGTACAACCAGTTCAAGACACAGAGAGGCCCCAAACCATTTTCCTGAGGTCAGGCAGTATAAGAAGCAAAGCTGCCGAGATCTGCCCATGGGACATGGAAGAGACTCTAACAGCTGAGAAGACAAAGATCTGTCCCTGGGAAGTAGGTGCTGGAGCAGGAAAGGAAAGGGCTGTGGACGTTGAGGCCATTAGGAAATCACCAAACAATACAGGAAAGATGTCTGCAGTTTCTGGACCCAAGGAGAGACCTGTTACAGAGTCAAAGAAGCCAGAAAGTCCAGGCCTGGAACAGGAGGTTGTCTGTCCCTGGGACAGCTTGGGTCCAGGAGGCTCCTCTCAGCATTTAGATACTCTGGACACTGACAGAACAAAAGTTCGACTCCAGAAACTGGACCGTGTGGATTTCAGGCCAGCTGAGGTATGTCCCTGGGAAGTACAAGAAGCCCCCACCCATGCAAAAGCCAACATCTGTCCCTGGGAGGTGAACGAAGGAGCTACTGGGAAGGGACTGGAGCAAGAGATGGGGGATGAATCAGCAGGACAGAGGGAGAAAACTCTAGAAAAGGAGAGACTCACTTTCCCTAGAGAAGGCGTATCAAAATGGGAGGCAAAACACTGTGAAGGACAGGAAGTTATTTGTCCTTGGGAAGACAAGGACTTGAAGGAACCAACTGCTCAGACTTCCAAGGTCTCAAATTTGTCCAGCAGCATTAGTAACCAGGTGGCAGAGGGACATTCCTTGGAAGTGAGTGATGAAGCAGCACAGAAGGGAGACCTGAGACAAGACCCAAGGACAGGCTGTATCCCAGAACACATGACTCATGAAAAAGCTCAAGCTTCGAAAGTAGAATTCATTACTGAAAATGGAAGAACAAGCAATGAACTACAATCCATCTGCCCGTGGGAGAGCGTAGTGCCAGCAGTTTCTTTCTTCCAGCAAGACAGTCAGCACCCTGACCAACCTAGAGCCAGCTCCCAAGATCTGGTCAGTGCTGGGAGCAGGATCGCTGAGGTATGTCCATGGGATGCTCCTGACCCAGATGTGTATAAACTTGACACTAGCTCCAAGACTGAGATCTGTCCCTGGGAGGTAACTGAGAAAATCCCTGAGAAAGGGTCATCGAGACAGGACAGAAAGGGGGAATCTCAAGAGAAAGGAAGAACTCCAGAAAAACTAGAGCCCAAAGGTGTGATAGTCAAGAAAATATCTGAAATAGCTGATTTGGGGAAGCAGGAGGCTGGAGAGAGCCAAGATTTGGGAGGTCTGTCTTCACAATCAGCCCCACATGCTTGTGACAGAAGCAAAGGCAGTTTTGAGACAGCAGGTAGAGTGGGGGCCACGGTGGCAGAAGTGTGTCCATGGGAAGTGGAAGAGGCTCCCTCTGCTGAGAAAGTAGAGATCTGCCCTTGGGAGGTGGGTAAAAAAGCAGCAGGGGAAGGGGGACTGGAACAGGGGGTGAGCAGAGAACCACAAGGGCAAGGAGAGGTGTTCCTTCTGAAGGCACAATCTGGAGGGATTGAAAGATACTTGTCAAAAACAGTAGCAAAGCCCAGCAGAGAGCAGGTGACTGTCTGCCCTGGGAAAGGCACAGGATCAGGAGAATTCTTCCCACAGCAAGATGCTCTGGACACCAACCAACCCAAAGTCAGTCCCCATGGAGCAAACACCATGGAGAGTAGGATAGCAGAACTGTGTCAATGGGAAGTAACAGATCTGGAAGGAAACAAAATAAGGGGTATCATGTCAGACATCTGTCCTCGGGAGGAAAATGGAGCACTATTTGAGGAATCTGGCTTCCTGGCTTTAAAAACAACTCAGACAGAAAATTTCTCCATAGCCCCTGAAATATCATCATGCCTTTTAGTTCATAGACCTCTGCACAGCTTCCTTTCAGAGAGCAAGAGCTTCCACCCCAAGGTGAGCAAGCCAGCCCTTACTCTGGGAGGTATCAGAGAACTACAGGGACCTTCGGGGCTTGGGCCAAGGACCTACTTAATGGAGGAGTCAAGTTTTCAAGAAGCTGAGGCTCAGAGGTCTTCCTCCTTAACTGAAGACCAAGGACAAATGGCTTCTGAAGCTCAAGATGAAGAACTCACCCCTCCTGTCTATCCTTGGGACTTGGAGTAACAGCTCTGTCAAGTGAGGTCAAACAGATCTAGCCTTCATGAACCGAAGTCTTTTCTAAATCTTAGTGTTTCCAAAGAACTGAATCAAAGATACCTGGCCACTTCTAAGAAGGCCAAAGGTCAACTCATTCAAAAGACAACTACACAAGAAGGGTGCAGCTCAGATCAGAGGGAAAGTCCTACCCATTCTTTTTTTTTTTTTTGATACTGGAGATTGAGCTCAGGGGCCCTCAACCACTGAGCCACATCCCCAGCCCTATTTTGTGTTTTGTGTAGAGACAGGGTCTCACTGAGTTGCTTAGTGCCTTGCCATTGTCGAGGCTGGCTTTGAACTCATGATTCTCCTGTCTCAGCCTCTCTAAGTGCTGGGATTACAGGCAGTCCTACCCATTCTTTGCTTTTAACTTTTCTTCCTGATTGAGGAAACAAAGGCTGGACCCTCTACTTCCAAAGAATCCTCCCACCCACCCATCTAACATACTTGACACAAGTCACTGGAGTCTGGACCTTCACTTGTGTTAGGGATGAAAAGAAGTCAGCAGTGCCCAGAATAGGGAAACCTGATTCTTCTCTGGAGCCTACAAAACGGCGACTTTTTGAGAAGAAACAGAAACCACAAAAGGCATTGGCAACATAGGGACTGTGGAAGTATATAAGGCTATAAAGTCACTGTATGCAATTCAGAAGGCACTTAATTTGAGTTGAGAGATAAACTGGGGGGAAAACTAAAAGAACTCAAATAGGTGCCTAAAAAGCCTCAAGGACCTTGTCTTTTGACTCTGAATCTCCCATTTCTTCTTTATTGTTTCTTATCCCTGCCCTACCTGACTGCTGAAGTAGAGACAATCAGGTACTCTGCCTTCTATGCCAACATCTGGCATCCAAAGTGACATTAGAGAAAAGAGAATAGAAAAGGAAAAGCAATTTCTCCAGGTCCTCCCCACACTGGGCAAGGTGCAGACATCCTTAGTATGCCTCTTGTTAGCTTTCTGGGGTGCCCTCCTCCTCTTCCTGATCCAGCTCTTGCCAGTCTCCAGAGCTCATCTCCCTGGCTCATTCAGCGCTATCCTCCTAGCCTTTCAGAGCTACCACAACAGGATCCCTCTTTTGCCAGTATAACTGGAACCCAAGGAGACACTGTGGTTCTGATGCAAGAACTGCTTGAAATCACTTGCCCAGTAACAAGAGGCCACATCAATCTCCTTCCCAGAGGAGCCCTACAAAGAAAAGAGGTCATTTACAGCCAGCACTCCAACAACTTCTGCTCTTAGAAACAGCAGAACTCCGGGGCAGGTTAGAAGCCAGATGACTGAGAAATGGCGTAAGGACTGGTGTTAGGACAAGGGCTACTTTTTTTTTTTTTAATATCTTTATTTTATTTATTTATTTTTATGTGGTCCTGAGGATCGAACCCAGTGCCTCACACATGCGAGGCAGGCGCTCTGCCACTGAGCTACAACCCCAGCCTGGGCTACTTTTTTTTTTTTTTTTTTGGCGCTGGAGATTGAACTCAGGGGCACTCGACCACTGAGCCACATCCCCAGCCCTATTTTGTGTTTTATGTAGAGACAGGGTCTCACTGAGTTGCTTAGCACCTCGCCATTGCTGAGGCTGGCTTTGAACTCGTGATTCTCCAGTCTCAGCCTCCCTAAGTGCTAGGATTACAGGCTTGAGCTAAGCAGCTCTTTCTTAGCTCTCTCAACAGTCAGAGCTCAAGCTACTCTTGCTTAAGCAATGCTAGATAATAGAGTGCTGGGATTAGATGATACTACCAAACGAAAGTGAAGGAGAAAAACATACAGAGAAGTCCTGGGATTGGCAGAGGTGAGGCGGGGGTAGAAACTGGCAGGCTAACATGGCAGAACTGGCAGTAGCACTCAAGATGGCAGTAAACCCCAACCTCTAACAATACAGGTATGGATGTCATTCATGGGGAGAAAAGACAAGACCAAATAGCCAGGAGGAAAACAATGAGCTGCATGCAAAGATTCTGGGTAGTTATAGGGTTTCCAGAAAATGTAGCAAAGTGCTCCATTTCCAAAAAGGAGCAAAGGAATGGAGTAACCTCCTTTGTGGGCCAGAGGCCCTTGTTCCCATTCTGAGCCCCTCCCACTTATCCTGGCTTTTACAGCAGTAGCTGAAATATGTTGTTGCCTGTGCCCTTGCTGCTGTTAACCGCACAGCTTCTGAGCCTATGTGGACTTTGCCAACTGTGCACCCCAGAACAATCCCACTGGGTCTGGTCTGGCTAGGAAAAGCAAAGTTGCCCCCACATTCACTTTTGTGAAATAAACCATGGAGAGAAATAATAAAGAACGTTTTTTCTCAGCCACTGCAGTTGGCTCCGGCTTATTCTTTTTTTTTTTTTTTTTTTTAATATTTCTTAATTGTAGATGGACACAATGTCTTTATTTTATTGCCTTGAATGTGGTGCTGAGGATCGAACCCAGGGCCTCACGCATGCGAGGCAAGCACTCTACTCTACCGCTGAGCTAAAATCCCAGCCCTCCGGCTTATTCTTAATAGTGATTTTTCTTTCTCAACACACGAACAACAGGTAGATAAGGATAAAACAGGGCTTACCCCAAAGCCCAGGGTAATAACACTACAGCCTACAGGGCTTCAGGTCATCTGACTAATTCTCTACCAGTACCCAGAAATGTAGCTGACACTGCAGATGGTCTCTGCCTGGTCCTTGTAGTCAACCCTTCACATCTGGACCATTCGCTCAGCTGGATTTGATCCCACAGGGAAATGAACTTATCCTCTGGTTTCCTGGTGGCAGTTATTGCTTGGCTATTTAGGATTACCTAAAGACCCCCCAGGACAGATCAAGGGGAATGGATAAAACAGCTTATCTGAAAAAACTGTTTTTATACATTAAAGAGAAATCAATGTAACTTTTACCCACTAAACATGCTTTTTTTGTTTCTCTGCTTCCCTCTCCTGCCAGGATTACCTCCCCTTCCTCTTTACTCCCTGGTTGTGGATCCTGTTCAAAGCGCTTCTCATTTTGCCTTAATCCAGGGCTCAGGCAAATAGGATGCGACCAAACCTCACCAGGGCAGTAATGCTGCAAAGTGATGTACATTTTAAGCCAAAAGGGTCAAGACTAAGTAGTGTGACGAGAGTGGCTGCTTTGTACTAGCCCATCAATGCTATATCCTCCCTAAGCATATACAACTATTTCCATCATCAGCACTAAAAAGCTGTTGAAAAAAACACCAATTTTGCCTAGTAAGACCTGGTCTGTTTGCTGCTTTGCTGAAATGGTAGCTACAGAGAGACTGAAAAGCTAGGTTATTTATTTTTGACCTGATTCCAGTTTCTATGGGCTCTACTTTCAAGACAAGATCAGAACAGTCTTAGTTTAAATGATCGACAAGATGGGGATGTAGAGTACTGGCCTAATATGTGTGAGGCCCTAGGTTCGATCCCTAGTTCTGGGGAAAAAAAAGCAAAAAAAAAAAAAAGAACAGACGCCTTAAAAATAAAATTCTATGCTTGAAAAAGAAAAAAATGTGAGAATTAAAGAGGAACCCATACTGAGCTGATGAAAGCAACAGCACTATGAGCCAAGCCTACTGCTGGGAAAGTGAGATGTACTTTGTCATTACTCAGACGACCCAGGACACAGAGCATATGAAGTCCCACATCCTCCTATCAGCCCAACTGGAACTAAGGAACAAGGAGGGGTGGGGCTGTTTTATTTGACACAGGTTCATATTCTGATACATTCACCTTCCCAATTTTGGGCCAGAAAGAATAGCTGCCATCTCCAGGAGATGCTAAAAATCAGGGAACCAAGTCTTGCTAATGAATTCCCCAAATGTATTAACTCTTCTGTGCCCCTGCCTCCTCCCAAATGTCCCGGGGTCACACCAGGAATCAGCTACTAATTAAAAACACAATCCAAAAGCTGAGGGATAAATTATTTCTTTCTTTTTTTTTTTTTTTGGTACTGGGGATTGAACTCAGGGGTACTCGACCACTGAGCGACATCCCCAGCCCGATAAATTATTTCTTAAGATTTATATTCTATGAAAGATAAATGCTAAAATTCAGTAAGTCACTGTATGAGAAAAAGACCCATAAATTATTTCTTAAGATTTATATTCTATGAAATATAAATGCTAAAATTCAGTAAGTCATTGTATGAGAAAAAGACCCTCTTAAATGACACCCTATTTTATAAACATTAATTATTCTCCAAGTCTGGATTTCCTAGAAGTCAGATCACTCACAACTAGGCTTGTCTTCCATTTCTGCCACTTCTGGCCTATTCATAGTCTCAATTGGGGCAAATGTATAGAACCCACCAAAAAAAAAAATTGAACCCAGTGGTGCCCTACCATTGAGCGACATCACTAGTCCTTTTCATTATTTTTTGTTTTGAGACAAGTCTTGCTAAGTTGCCCAGGCTGGCCTCAAACTTACAATCTTCTTGCCTCTCAAGTCACTGGGTTTACAGGTGGTGTGTCACCACACAAGGCACAACACCAAAATTTGTCCAACGCTTTGATAGCATTTTATTTCAAACTCTGATCCCTGCCCAGTGATTACAAAAAAATGTTGCCTGTTTGCTCCCACAGTTTGTGCTGTGAAAAAAAAGTATCAGATGTTTGTTCACTGAAACATATTGTTTTTCATCTAGACTCAGAAACTAGACATGTGATTTTAAAAAGAAAAGGATCCAGGGCTATGTATACTAGCAAACCACCTGGGCCCAGCCATCAGACATGGTTGGGAGCATGAATCTGCTGAAAAGATGCGAGCAGGGCAGGAGGAAACACGGGTGGTCTGAAAGAGATGGATGACTTCACAACTTCCAGCAGGGTCATCACTCGTGCTTTACCCCAAGAGTCATTTTTGTCATCAGGCTGGCTGAGACTTATGAGTCTCTCCTTGTGCCTCTTCACATTTTTCCCATGGTTCCAGTTGGGGGCCAGGAATCATCACCGTCTAAAAGAGTAGTAGGCTGAGTTACCTACTAGCCAAGACCATGGCTTACCCTGAAGGACTTCATCCCTGCCCACCATCCATCTACCCCCCACCACAACAAAGAGTTCCTCTTCCCTGCTACTAAATCTTTCCCCCTCTCCTTACGTGGAGTCCAAGAGGACTTAGGATGCCCAACCTATTGACTGGGGTCTCTCTTTCCTTTGTGGTGCTGGGGATTGAACACAGGCCCTTGTACATGTTTGGCAAGGGATCTACCACTAAGCTGTACCTCCAGCCCCCGCCTCAGGTCTCCTAAACTGTGCAAGCTTCCTTACCTTAAGGATGGGCTGCTTAGGGGGCGCCCATGGGGGAACAATCTTGCTATGCATTCTCCAGCTCCCATATGGGTTCATTAGGTGTTTTTCAAATACAACATACTCCAAGACATCCTTGGGCACATCTTCTTGTCCATACATCAACCGCCCAAATCGATCATAAATGGCTAGAGTCTGTAAGGATGAAAGCAAATCTGGTCTGTTAGTTTTTTGTTTTGTTTTGCCACACAACCATTTTTGAAATAATCTTAATAAGAATTTTTAAATTTTCAAGAAAATTTTTTTAATCTCAGAATTCTGAATCAAGGACTTATTAATCAACTGCTGACACTTTATTCTTTTTTTTAAAAAAAATATTTTCTTTTAAGTTGGTGATGGATCTTTATTTTATTCATTTATTATTTATATGTGGTGCTAAGGATCGAACCAGTGCCTCACGCATGCTAGGCAAGCGCTCTACCACTGAGCTACAGCCCCAGCCCTGACACTTTATTCTTTTTTTTTTTTTTTAAATATTTTTTTAGCTATAGATGGACATAATGTCTTTATTTTATTGCTTTGTATGTGGTGCTGAGGATCGAACCCAGGGCCTCACGCATGCGAGGCAAGCGCTCTACTGCTGAGCTACAATCCCAGCCCCTGACACTTTATTCTTAAGAGATTCTTTGATGGGGAAGGATAGAGTGGAGTTAACACTGGGAAGGGTGGGAGAGAATGTCCTTATACCATGTCTTAGTAGGGCTAACACTTAGTAGTAGGAAGGGGCAACAACAGCCAGAAGACCATGGTGAACCTTGCCTTAGAACCTACAGCACTAGAGCTAAAGATGCAGCTCAGTGGCAGAGCCCCTGCTTAGCATGCATGAGGCCTTGGGTTCCATCCCCAGCATCACAGGAAAAAAAACAAAAAAACCCAAAACTTCAAGTCCCAAAACTAAGTACTCCAGAGGCAGGTTCCCAACCTGAGAGTGAAGAGAAACTGGAAGGAAAGCAAATTGGAGCACTCTACCTGTCGCGTGTGCATGCGTACAGTAACCTGGCCATACATGTTGCTCTGGTTCACCATACTAGAGCAGCGAACCTGCACCACCTGGGCTGGCTCTAAAGATTCCACGAATCCCCAGCGGACAGTCTTATACTTGATGTCCCAGACCATGTCCTAAGGGCAGAGAAGAACAAGTTCAACTGGGTTTCCGCCTCCCTATAGGGATGCTGATGCTGCCATACTTCCTCTCACTTCCTGCAATACCACAGCCCACAAGCAACGTTTCCCACCAAATGCTATCTTGTGCCTTTTTTTTTCCAAGTCATGATTAAGCTCCTGCTCAAGCTTCTTTTCATCTAAATCACTTCCCCTGAGACCTACCTACCTCGAGGACCCTTCAAATCAGTGAAAACTGCATTCCATACCACTGCCAGCATCCCCAATGAGCCATATTTCCTCTCATTCACGTGTATAGTCTATTAATGACTGCATGTATTTCTGTTGAATGAATGTTTCTCTTCTCTCACCCCTCACCTTTTAGCAGTGAAGGTGGGAAATTCACCAAGACCTACACTAAGCCTAGATTAGCTCTACTTGTCCTTGGAGAGGCTGACAGAAAACTACAGATACAAACTGCAGCTGAATTTGTAGAAAATGAAGTTCTTATTCTTGAACCTCTAACTGAAGCACAAAGCCCCTATTCTTGGGAGTCCCCCCAGAGCACCTAAGACACATTCCCAAATAGGCCTTGTGAACCCTTGTTAAATCCTTCACTGAAGTACAGACATGTATAGGTGTGGCTTCACACAGCCTACTGTAACCTGTGGTTTCAGTGCTGTCTGCTGAGAACTGTGCTTCTCCTCATTTGCTGTGGACCTTACCAGACTCTGTGACAAGTCATTATCATTTAGCTAAAAATACAAGAATTTAAGCCTGTGCCATAAACTTTCTACACTTTCAAATCTGATCCTTCATGCCAGCCATGGGTGGTGGTGCATGCCTATAATCTCAGCAGCTCAGAAGGCTAGGCTTCAGCAGGAGGACTGCAAGTTCAAAGCCAGCCTCTGCAACTTAGCAAGGCCCTATTTCAAAATAAAAAATAAAAAGGAGTGGGGATATAGCAGTGAGTGGTTAAGCACCCCTGGGTTCAATCCTTGGTACGGGAAAAAAAAAAAAAAAAAAAGAACTAATTGAAAGAAAAACAAAAAACTCACCAACTTTAGAGACAGTAGTGCCCATCTGGGGACACTGCGAGAACAGAAGCAGCTCCAAGGTGAGACACAGGTAATCTGGAGTGTCAATACAAGATTATAGGATAGAAGCCGCAATACCTCAGATTGGTATTTCAAGAAAGGAAGATATATAATCAACATGAAAAAACAAGGGGGGGCTGGGATTGTGGCGCAGTGGTAG
>PVHX01013197.1:0-55816 GCA_004024805.1 Geosciurus inauris
GCTAAGCAACTCAGTGAGACCCTGTCTCTACATAAAACACAAAATAGGGCTGGGGATGTGGCACAGTGGTCAAGTACTCCTGAGTTTAATCCCTGGTACCAAAAAAGAAAAAAGAAAAAAATGTGGGCCTGGGAGACTGATTGGAACAGACATTTCACCAAAATGATACAGAAATGGCCAGTAAGCTCAAAATCTTTAATCATTAAGGAAATGCAAATCAAAACTACAAAGAGATACCACTTCATACACTGTTGGACAGCTATAATCAAAAAGATGGACGATAAAAAGTGTTAGCAAAGATATAGATAAATTAGAGCCTCCATACATTGCCAATGGGAATATAAAATGGTGCAGCTGCTTTGGAAAGCAGTTTCTCTGAAGGGTAAACATAAAGCTACCATATGACCCAGCAATTTCACTCCTAACTACATACCCAACAGGGTGGGGGATGGGAGTGCAGTGGCCATTACCTGTAATCCCCAGTGTCTCTGTATCCTAAGGAAAGAAGATTGCAAAATAATGAAAGGAGAGGAGGGGAGAGGTGAGAGGAGAGGGGAGGGGAGGAGAGGGGAGGGGAGGGGAGAAGAAGGGAAAAGAAAAGAAAAGAAAAAAGAAAAGAAAAGAAAGGAATCCCCAAACCTTAGAAGAGCAGTTGACCTATAACTGTAGTCAAATGTGATGAGAAACTACTTAATTTTTGTCTTTGTGACTTCCTTTTGCTTACTGCCTGGTTTTGGTAGAACACATTCTCTAAAAGCTTCTTCAAAAGGGTTGCAGAGCCAGCGCAGTGGCTCAAGCCTGTGATCCCAGCACTTAGGGAGGCTGAGACAGGAGAATCGCGAGTTCAAAGCCAGCCTCAGCAATGGCGAGGTGCTAAGCAACTCAGTGAGACCCTGTCTCTACATAAAACACAAAATGGGGCTGGGGATGTGGCTCAGTGGTCGAGTGCCCCTGAGTTTAATCCCCAGTACCAAAAAAAAAAAAAAAGGGTTGCAGGACAGGAGGTCAAAATATTTTGGAATTTCAAATGTCTAAAAATTCCATTGTTCTACTCTTATACTTGATCCATAGTCTAATCAAATGCAGAATTCTAGACTGCCAGTTATTTCCTCTTGGAATTTTGAAAGTATTAATTGTTTTTAGGTTCTAGATGGCAATTATAATGCCATTTTTACTCCTGATCTTTTATGTGTCTCTTTATTTTTTTCAGTGTAAACTGTTTAAAAATCCCATAATTTAGTGTTGCTGAAAAAATCAGAATGGTGTTCCTTGTTGCTGGTATTTCAAAATTCATTTTCTGTACATTTATGCATCACATTCCCTATGGAAATGGAGTCCTTCAGTTCTAGAAATGCATCTTGTTTTACTTCCTTAATAATTTCCTCTACATTTTTTCTTTCTGTTCTTTCTGGAATTATATTATTTGGATTTTTGACCTCCTGGAAAGAGCTATTAATTTTTTTTACTTTTTCCCACATTTTAACCTCATCTTTTCTGTTGACATTTTGTTTTAATTGCAGATACACATTTGTAATTTCCTAGATATTTTTCTTGTTTCTGAGAAATCTTTCTAGATAGCCTTCTGTTTTCTAATTTTTGATTGAAAATTTCAATAAGATAACTGTATATTCATGTACAGTTGTTAAAAAACATGGAGTTGTCATGTGGCCTTTATCCAGTTCCCTTCAATGGCAATGTTTTGTTAATCTATAGAACAATATTATAATCATGATACTGATTTTAATATAATCCATCAAACTAATTATGATTTCTCTAATTTCACTTTCATTTGTGTGTAAGTCCATCTGGTGGACAGTTGTGTATGATTTTAATTCATGCATAGATTTGTGTTCCCACTACCAGTTAAGTTCCACTACAAATGTGGCCTATGTTACAGTTTTATAACCAAACTTACTTCCTCTTTCTTATCTAACCTACATTTCTAAAATTTTACTTCAAAAATGTTATAGAAGCATAATAATACAAAGTGTTTATTTTTGAGACCAGCTTTTCCCCACTAATTGTAATGTCTTTGAGATTCATCAAAGTCATTGCATACATCAATAGTTCATTCCTTTATATGACAGAGTAGTATTCCATGTTATGGATATACCACCATTTTCTTCACTGTTCACTTATTGAATAGCACCTGGACTGAATTCCATTCTTGGTTATTACAAAAAAAGTTGTGTGAACATTCATGTACAGGTTTTTATGTGAATATAAATTTTCATTTCTCTGAGATACATGCCCAAGAGTTCTGTTACTATGTCATTTAGTACTTGCCTCTTCAGTTTTAAATGAACTTGCCCACTGTTTTACAGAGAGTCTCTACTATCCTGAAATTTCTATAAGGAATATGTGAGTGATTCAGTTCGTCTTCATCCTCACCAGAATTTGGGATTATTGTTATTTTTGTTTTAGTATTATGTTATTTAGTGTTATTTATGTTTAGCATTATGTTATTTAGTGTTATGTAGAGTTGTCTTGTGGTTTTTGTTTGCATTTCCCTGGTGACTATGAGGTTGAACATCACATGTGCTTATTTGAAGTTTGTATATCTTCATGGAAATAACTCTTCATGTATTTTGCACATTTTCTAATTAGATTGTTTATTTTCTTACTGTTGTGTATTGGGAGTTCCTTACATAACCTAGATACTTCTTTGTTGGATATGTGCTTTGCAGAAATTTTCTTCCATTTCACAGTTTGTCTTTGTTCCTCTTTACCTGAGTTTTCACAGTGGAAATGAGTAAGTCTAATTAATCAGTTTTCTTTTGTGTATCATGATTTTGGTGTTAACATTAGGAACTCATTGCCTAACCCTAGATCCTGAAAATTTTTTTTCTATAATTTTTTCAAATGCTTTAAGTTTTATATTTGTCCATAACACATTTTGAGTTAATTTTTATACAAAATGTGAGGTGTAGGTTAAAAGTTATATTTTTTGCCTGTGAATATCCAATTGTTTCAGCACGATTTGATAAAAATGATTTTCCTTCCTCTATTGAAAGCTTTTCTACCTATGTTTGTGTGGGACTGTTTTTTGGTTTCTTTCTTTAATTTCATCAAACTATATATTTGTCTCTTGCCAGTATTACAGTTTGGTTATAATAATGATATAATAAACACTGATATTGGGTTAGATATTTTGAATTTTTTAATATTGCATCAAAGGTCCGTGAGGATCTGTTCAATGTTTGTTTATTTTCTCTCTTTTAAAATATGTGACTTCAAGTGTTCTGTCCTCAAATTCACTGATTGTATTCTCTGTCATTTTTACTCTGCTGTGGAGCCCATTATATGAAATGTTTTTTGTTGTGATTTTTGCATTTTTCAAGTGTATAATTTTCACTTAATTCTTTTTGTAATTCCTACATTTTTGCTAGGATTTACTAGTTGTTTTACTTGTTTCAAGAAAATTAGTAATTGATTATTGAACTATTTTTATGACAGCTATTTTAAAATTCTGACTTATATTGATGTTGATATCAATTGATTATCATTTCTCATTGAAATTCTGATTTTTCTGGGTTCTTCCTATGACAGGTGAGTCATTATTATATCCTGGACATTTATCTATTATGCATGAGCCTACTTAAATCTCTTACATTACCAGATTTTTGCTCTGCTTAGAGTAAGCATGCTGCCCTCAGCCTACTATCTGGACAATGGTTCCTGTGACAGTTTGAGTTTCAGAACTTTTGTTGAGTTACTTGGTCTGCCTGGCTTGTCGGATAAGCTGGGACTTTCACTGACTCCTGCTGGTGCTGCCTGAGAGGACACGAGGGTTTCCCAAAGCCCAGGTGTCTGATGTCTCTTTTTGGGAAGGATGTGGTTGTATCTTCCTGTGGTGGCCTCTGGCTGCTTCATTGTCTCTGGTCAGGGGACAGGAACTCAGGCTTGTGGAGAATTCCCCGGCCAGGACAGCTGTTATGACAGAGTCCCTCTTTCCAAGACTGCCTGCCACCTCCCTATCTCTAGATTAGGAAGAACATCTCAAATGCAGAGGAAAATGTTTCCAAGGTTGATCCATGTTGGGCATGTGTAAGAATTTCATTCTTTTTAAAGGTAGATAATATTCTGTTTTATGTGTATTACCATCTTTTTTTTGTGGGGGATTCCAGGGATTGAACTCTGGGGTACTCGACCACTGAGCCACACCCCCAGCCCTATTTTGTCTTTTTCGTAGAGGCAGGGTCTCACTGAGTTGCTTAGCACCTCACCATTGCTGAGGCTGGCTTTGAACTTGTGATTTTCCTGTCTCAGCCTCCCAAAGTGCTGGGATTACAGGCATGTGCCACGGTGCCTGACATGTTACCATCTTTTGCTTGTATATTCATGTTTTGATGAACATTTTGTTGTTTCCACCTTTGGATACTATAAGTAAATCTACATCTATCGCTATCTATCTGTAATTTGTTTCTTATGACAGCATTAAGATATAATTATTTTCATTCTCTTTTAGCCTCTTAAACAGAGGTTAAGTTAAACACATGGCAGATGGTGATATAAGCATTATAGAATGTTGAATGGATTTGAATGTAAGTTTATTTCATACCAATATGAGAAAAAACTTTAGTCACATGATTTATTAATTAATATTTAGAAAAAAGATATAAAAAAATCCTGCTTTGCTAAAATAATACACTAAATTAGCTAGATATCCAGGCACATCCCTGTAATCCTAATGATGTGAGAGCCTGAGGAAGGAGGTTCACAAGTTTGAGTCTAGCCTCATCAACTTATTGAGGCTCTAAACAGCTTAGCAAGACCCTTTCTCAAAATAAAATATAAAAAGGGATGCAACGCAGTGGCTGAGCACCCCTGGGATCAATCCCAATCCCCAGTACAAAAAAAGAGAAAGAAAAAAGAAAAAAAGAAAGAAGGAAAAGAAATTACACCAAGCAAAGAAATTTGGTCAAATAGGTACACTTTCTTATTTCTGTATTCTTAGAATCTAGAGATTACATAGTATGTTCTTAATTATCTGGGGAGTTTTATATTTTATTTATTTTCTGGGTATAGTTAATAAAATACAGCCATCATGTTTCTACAAGTGCTGCTGAATTGGCCCCCAGTGTCACTCCCTCTTCTTCAGAATCCTCACACGTCAGCAGGCACATGACAAGGCAAGGGTGTCAGTGCGTGTGAACACACATGCATACATGTGAACGTGGGCTCAATTAGCAGGTCTCTCCCCCTGGAAATCTGCTCATGCAGGGACTTGCTATTTTGTTTTCTGCTGTTTCTGAGAGCCCAGAACTATGCCATTCATGTTGTGGCTGTTGAACAAATCTTTGTTGAATAGATTAAATATTTAATTTGTACAACAGAGGTAGTTGGAAAGATGTGGCTTGTGAAGGAAGAAAACCTTTTCATTTAAAAATGCTCAACTTGTAATTCAGAGCACACATTTGGAACGGAAAACATGAATTCAACAAACAGGTTGAGATATTACACATTTTCCTTCACATCTCTTTGAAGATGAGGGTAAAGAATACTCTTCAAGTGACTCATTTCTTGGGGAAAATGAAAGAGAAAATGATAGATGGAAAAATGACACAAGGAAGATAGAAAAACTTAAGTGTCAAAGAGAAAAATAGATTTCAACAAAGAAAACTGAAGAAAGGACTGGTTAGTTACTAGACAGATAATTAATCAAAAGACACATTGCCAAAAGAAAAAGTACACTGCTAAGGCTATAAAGAGCAGGATAGCTCCCAACACCCCTGATTTTATAGTTTTAAGTTGATATAACTTAGTGTTTGAGAGATTCATCATGCTTCCCCAATACAGAGCTGAGCTGCAGAACCCAAGTGCAGAAAATCATGCCTTAAATTTAGTTTTATAGAAATAATATTTAAAAAGTCTAATTTGCTTCATTTTGTTTTTAATATTATGATAAAAATGGAATCTATTTGAAGAATCCTGATAGGATAATTTGAATATTTAAAAAAAGAAACCAACAGTATACTACATCCTTGTTAAACCCCATTAAAAATATTTAATATTTTTACAGCACCCATGGCAGGTGGGTATTGTGGAAACTACCAAGGAAAAATAAAAAAAGGTCAATAAGGCAGCAATAGTCCTTGCCCTAATAGATCATCTGTTCAAGTGAGAGGAAAACACACACATGCCTACACATATTCACAACTAAAAAAGCCGATTACTTTTTTGGGTTTTTTTCAGGGGGTACTAGGGATTGAACTCAGGGGCACTCAACCACTGAGCCACATCCCCAGCCCTGTTTTGTATTTTGTTTAGAGACAGGGTCTCCTTGAGTTGCTTAGTGCCTTGTCTTTGCTTAGGCTGGCTTTGAACTCATGATCGTCCTGCCTCAGCCTCCCCAGCCACTGAGATTATAGGAATGCACCACAGCTCCTGGCTGATTACTATTTTTTCCATGAAAGAAATGCACAAAAGGCAGAGATAAAATGATATGGAGCAAAGATATCCCTGGGAATGAGATCCCCTGGTTAGAGAAGACGTTTTGAGAAGATAAATTTAAGCTGATACTTTAACATGAGAAAGGAAAAAAAAAATGTAAAAGATTTGGAGGAAGAATGTTCCTGGCAGAGATACGTGCAAAGGTTGTCAGGAAAAGATGAAATTTTATACCCAGAATTGCAGAAAGTCCAGGTGTCTGAATCATGGTGAATAAATAGGAAGATGAGGGAGGACAGTGTTATGGCTTAGATGTGAGGTACAAATACAAAGCATATTTCAATAATAACCATGAAAGTTAGTAGAATAAACTCATCAATTAAAAGGCATAGACTGGTAGATTGGATTTGGGAAAAAAAAGAAAGAAAACAACAATCTGGTGCCTTTAACAATATGGAGTCTTCAATATGACTCATCTTTTTGGAAAAGACATCCACAGACTGAAGGTGAAAGGATAGGAAAAAATATACCACTCACATGGACCAAGTAAACAAGCAGGAGTTTCCATCCTCATATCAGATAAAGTGGACTTCAAACCAAAATTAGTTAGAAGGAATAAAGAAGGATATTTCATACTGCTTAAGGGAATCATATATGAAAATATTTATGCCCCCCAAAATGGAGCATCTATGTATATCATACAATCCCTTCAGAATTTCAAGAATCAAATAGATCACAACACAGTATTATTGGGTGACTTAACACACCTCTCTCACCACTGAATACATCTGCCAAACAAAAACTAAACAAATTATAGAATTTAATAATACAATCAATAATGTAGACTTAACAGACATATATAGAATATTTCATCCATCAAGTAAAATACACTTTTTTTCTCAGCAGCACATGGATCCTTCTCTAAAATAGACCATATCTTATGCCACAAAGCAACTCTTAACAAATACAGGTAAAATAGAGATATTACCCTGTATTCTATGAGACCATAATGGAATGGAATTAAAAATCAATGATAAAATAAAAAAATAAAAGCTACTCCAACACTTGGAGACTAAATAATACACTAGTGAATGATGCATGGATAGCCGAAGACATCAGAGAGGAGATAAAAAAATTCTTAGAGGTAAAGGAGATTTCTAATACAACATACCAAAACCTTTGAGACACTATGAAGGCAATGCTAAGAGGAAAGTTCATTGCATTAAGCTTATTCATTAAAAGAAGAAAAAGTCAACAAATAAATGACCTGACATTACCTCTCAAAGTCCTAGAAAAAGAACAAGTCATCACCAAAAGTAATAGAAGACAGGAAATAATTAAATCAGAGCTAAAATCAATGAAATTGAAGCAAAAGAAAAAATTGAAAATATTGAAAAAAACAAAAATCTGTTTCTTTGAAAAAAAATAAAATAGATAAACTTTTAGCCACCCTAACAAAATGAAGGAGAGAGAAAACTCAAATCACTAAAATTCGTGATGAAAAAGTAAATATTATGACAGATACTACTGAAATACAGAATATAATTATAAACCATTTTGAAAATTTATACTCCAATAAAATAGAAAATACCAATGATGCAACAACTTTCTAGAGAAATATGATTTGCCTAAACTGTCAGGAGGACATAACACAATTTAAACAGACCAATATCAAGCAATGAAATAGAATATGCCATCAAAAGCCTGCCAACCAAGAAAAGCCAAGTATCAAATAGATTCTAAGCCAAGTTCACAAGACCTTCAAAGAAGAATTAATACAAATAGTCCTCAAATTATTCCATGAAATAGAAAAAGAGGGAACCCTTCCAAACTCATTCTATGAGGCTAGTATCACCCTGATACCTAAGCCAGAAAAAAGACACACCAAGGAAAAATAACTTCAGACCAATATCCCTAATGAACATAGATGCAAAAATTCTCAATAAAATTATGACAAATTGCATACAAAAACATATTAAAAATATAGCACACCACAATCAAGTGGGGTTCATCCTAGGGAAGTAAGTTTGGTTCAACATAAGGAAATCAATAAACATAATCCATTGCATCAACAGACTTAAAGATAAACATCATATGATCATTGCAATAGATGCAGAAAAAGAATTTGATAAAATACAAAACCCTTTCATGTTCTGAACAGCAGAAAAACTAGGTATAGTAGGAACATTGTAAAAGCTGTTGTAAGCCTAAGGCCAACATTCTAAATGGAGAAAAATTGGAAGCATTTCCTCTAAGAACTGGAACAAGACAAGGATGCCCTCTATAACCACTCCTATTTAACATAGACCTTGAAACTATAGCCAGAGCAATTAGACAGATGAAAGAAATTAAAAGAATATGACTAGGACAAGAAGAACTTGAACTATCACTATTTACTGACAACATGATTCTATACTTAGAGGATTCACCAGAAAACTTCTAAAATTAATAAATGAATTCAGAAAAGCAGCAGGATGTAAAATCAATTCCCATAAATCAAATGCATATCTACATCAGTGATGAATCCTCAGAAAGAGAAATTAGGAAAACTACACATTTACAATAGCCCCCCCCAAAAGAAAATACTTGGGAATCAATCTAACAAAAGAGGTGAAAGACCTATACAATGAAAACTACAGAACACTAAAGAAAATCATTAAAGAAGACCTTAGAAGATGGAAAGATCTTCCATGATCTTGGATAAAAAGAATTGATATTGTCAAAATGGACATACCACCAAAAGCGTTATACGGATTTAATACAATTCCAATTAAAATCTCATGACATTATTCATAGAACTAGAAAAAGCAATCATGAAATTTATTTGGAAAAATAATTGACCCAGAATAGCCAAAACAATTCTTAGCAAGAATAATGAAGCAGGAGGCATCACAATACCAGATCTTATACTATAATACAGAGCTATACTAACAAAGATGGCATGGTATTGGCATGAAAATAGACATGTAGACCAATGGTAAAGAGTGGAAGACACAGAGACTAACCAACATAAATTTAGTTATCTCATACTAGACAAAGGTGGTGAAAACATACATTGGAGAAAAGATAGCCTCTTAAACAAATGGTGCAGGGAAAACTGGAATTCCATATGCAACAAAATGAAATGAAACCACTACCTCTCACCATGAATAAAACTCAACTTAAAGTGGGTCAAGAACCTAGGAATTAGACCACAGACCCTGTAATTAATAGAATAAAAAGTAGGCCCAAATCTTCATCATGTTGGGTTAGGTCCTGGTTTCCTTAACCATACTTTAAAGTGCAAGAAATAAAATCAAGAATTAATAAATGGGATGGATTCAAACCAAAAAGCTTCTTCTCAGCAAAGGAAACAATAACATGAAGAAAGAGCCCACAGAGTGGGAGAACATCTTAACTATATGCACGTCAGATAGAGTACTAACTTCCAGTATACATAAAGAACTCAAAAACTTAACACCAAAATAAATAAATAAATAAATAACCCAATCAACAAATGTGCTAAGGAACAAAAACGGACATTTCTAGAAGAACATATACAAAGTAATCAACAAATATATTAAAAAATGTTCAACTTCTCTAGTAATTAGAGAAATTCAAATCAAAACTACTCTAAGATTTCATCTCACTTCAGTCAGAATGGTAATTATCAAGAACACAAGCAACAGTAAGTATTGGCAAGGATGTGGGGGAAAAAGGCACACTCATACATTGCTGGTGGGACTGCAAATTGGTACAACCAGTCTGGAAAGCAATATGGACATTCCTTAGAAAACTTGGAATGGAACCACCATTTGAGCCTGCTATCCCACTCCTCGGTCTATACCCAAAGGACTTAAAAACTGCATACTACAGTGATGCAGCCATTTCAATGTTTATAGCAGCTCAATTCTAAACTGTGGAACCAACCTAGATGCCCTTCAATAGATGCCTGGATAAAGAAACTGTGGTATATATACACAATGGAATATTACTCAGCAATAAGAGAGAATAAATTATGGCATTTGCAGGTAAATGGTTGCAATTGGGGAATATCATGTTAAGTGAAGTAAGTCAATTTCATAAAACCAAAGGCCAAATGTTCTCTCTGATAAGTGGATGCTACTCAATAATAGGGGTATGTGTGTGGGGAGAATGGAGGAAATTTGATAGGGCAAAGGGTATGGAGCATTGGGGTAAGGGCATGGAGTAGGAAAAATGATGGAATGAGATGAACATCATTACCCTAGGTACATGTATGACTGCACGTATAGTGCGACTCTACATCGTGTACAACCAGAGAAATGAAAAGTTGTGCTCCCTTTGTGTACAATGAAAAAAGAAAACATAAAAAAGAGGAGTCAGAGAAGAAATGATTGGGTTGTGAGAGTCTTAACCCAATCAATGAATTAATCCCCTAAAAGAGATTGACTGAGTGGTTAATTGGAGGCAGATGGGGTGTGGCTGGAAGAAGTGGTTTATTGGGGGCGTGATTATAGGGTATATATTTTGTATCTGGACAGCAAAGTGTCTCTCTCTCTACTTCTTGATCAACATGGGAGCTGCTTCCCTCCGCTACATCCTTCTGCCATGATTTCTGCCTCACTTTGAGCTTTGAGAAATGGAGCTGGCCTTCTATGGATGAAGACTTCCAAAACTGTGAGCATCCGGGCTGGGATTGTAGCTCAGTGGTAGAGTGCTTGCCTCGCATGTGTGGCGCCCTGGGTTCCATCCTCAGCACCACATACAAAGCAATAAAAAAATAAAGACATTGTGTCCATCTACAACTAAAAAAATATAAAAAAAAAAACAACTGTGATCATCCAAGTAAACATTTCCTCTTCTAAAATTGTTCTTGTCGGGTCCTGTAGTCACAGCAGTAAAAAAGCTGGCTACAACAGACAGACTGACCACACAAGCAGGGTGTAGATTACGGTGAGCTTCATATTCTGAGGTATGCAGGCTAAGTTTCCAGCAGAAAGCCACTGGAGGGGAACAAAGAAGGGCAGTGAGCCTTGTTCTCTTTTCCTTGGGAATCAACATCAAGTTGATAATAGTTTCACTTGTTCAGCAACCTATCCACTTGCTTGAGTTAGATTTAGAAGAATGCCTTTTGGAAATGTGTTCATATTTTTGGCAAACCAGGCTAAGGCTATTGTACTTCTATATGCTGTTGATGCCGGGAACAAAATTTGCTGTGGGTTAACCATGTTGTCTCCATTTTTTTACCTCATGCAGTTATGTTTTGGGGAAAATGATTTGACCTTTACCTAATCAAAGTTCACAGGTCATCTGATCTCTGAAAAATTTGTTCTGAAGATTTCTTTCTCTCTTTAATTTTGGGTCGGGGGGAGGGCAGGTACCAGAGATTGAACCCAGGGGCACTCAACCACTGAGCCACATTCCCATCCCTTTTTAGTATTTTATTTAGAGACAGGGTCTCACTAAGTTGCTTAGGACCTCTCCAATGTACTGAATCTGGTTTTGAACTCGTGATCCTTCTACCTCAACCTCCCAAGCTGCTGGGATTATAGGCATGCACCACCATGCCTGGCTGTTCTGACGATTTCATATGCACTTATCTGCATGTAGAGCTGAATGTCCTGTGATACTTAACTTTGACATATCAGGAAGTGAAATAACAGGTCAAAATGATACACCCACTCCAGTGGCTTATGTACTTCCTGTTTATAAGGAGTCAAGTTTGAGTATAAAGTAGCATATCGCCAAATTTGTCATTTCTATATCACAGACATAATTTTGTTATTTTGGAGTATTGTACCTTATTTTGAATGACATTGAAGAAATCATGGGTCTTATGTGCTGATTATGTATTTTTAATACACATTAAAATGAGTGCATAACTACAAATCATTTATGTTGTCAAGTAAAATTATAAGACATATTTCAGAGAAGAATTGGCACAAACAAAAAAATTATTTCTTTCCATAGTTGTACCATGTACCAAAACGATCCCTTGAGTGGGTAGATACAGATTCTGTGCCTCCTGAAAAAACAAATAGCAACATACCATGACAGAAGCATAAGTAACAATTGAGTTCCGACTCTATTCTAATAATCCATGCTCCCTGTAAACTACTGAGGCATGGGACACTTGAATAGCCTGTGCTTACAGGACGTGAATTACTGTTGGGCACTCTTAGCCAAAGGAACCTCCAACTTTCAGTTCTGCTCTCGGTCACTAGAAACAATCCTTAAACACATCAATCAGGAGCTTGTGACCAGGGAAGGCAAGGGAAAAGGAGCATTACTTCTGTGCTTGGGTTCTCTTCCCTTTGGCTCCTCACTGTGAAACACATTTGGTTACACAGAAATCTTCTGCTGATTAGCAATTAAGAAATTCAAAGCCAGTTGCAGTGGTGCACGCCTGTAATCCCAGGACTTTGGGAGGCTGAGACAGGAGAATCGCGAGTTCAAAGCCAGCCTCAGCAAGGGTGAGGCACTAAGCAATTCAGTGAGACCCTGTCTCTACATAAAATACAAAATAGGGCTGGGGATGTGGCTCAGTAGTCGAGTGCCCCTGAGTTCAATCCCTGGTACCAAAAAAAAAAAAAAAAAGGAAAAGAAAATTGAACAATTAGGAAAGCAGGAAATAAATTCACAATTAAAAGCAATATTAGCATTGAAACTAATTTGGATGAAGCAGAGAGTTTGGAACAGCTAAAAGGCAAACTAGATAATTGTGCTGAAATTTTTATCAGAAGCTTTTCTTTAACTCCCTCTTCAAGGAGCAGGTGTATAGTTTGTCATCTTAAAAGGGAGGAATGCTCTTGTTTAGTCTAATTTAACCTTCAGAAACATGCTTTAAAACAAACCGCTCAGATCAATAGCATTACAAATGGGAGGCTGAGGTAAAGGTTAGGAGTAGAATACCATGATAAATTCTAATGGGGCTTTCTAATAATTATTGTTTTCTTCTCCTTTTAGTTAGGATCATATTTTAAAGTCTCCCTTCTTGCATTTACATTATATTTTAAAGTAGTACATGAGATAATTTGAAGATACACTATCAATGTAGAAAAAGTCTTATATGATCATAAAATGTGGTATACAAAATGGAAATTTCAACTTCGAATTGTGCCTTCTCTGTGTTCATTTTAACTTAGCAAGCATTTATTAAATGTCTAGCATGTGCTACAGTTGCTCCAGGCATTTTTAGAGTAGGAAGGTGGCTAACACTCAACCCCTAATCTTCAGTCTAGTGGAGAGAAGGCTGTTACATGTCAGTTAAAGAGCTTTCACAGGAAGTGGAATGAGATGTAAGTTCTAAGGATGTTTGGAAGGGATGCAGTGACTGCTAGTTCTAACTCAGAGCTTCACTGCACATGTGGTATTCATCTTTACCTAAACCTCAAACTTTCAGTTCATATTTTATTTATATATCCTTGTTTGGGGAGCAAGGGAAATAGCAACAGTTCAGATCTAATGTTTAATAGAATTCACAAATGTATCAGCATAAACACATGATGAGGTGTAGAAACTACTTTCTCTCTATGTATATTTATTTTTGGATGGGAATTATACTAGAGTGTCTGTTTGCAAACTTATCTCCCCACCTTGAGTTCTTGGTGATCAGTTCCCCATTACTGTCACCTGGTTCAGTGTTCACAACCACGTGGCACACTTGATGATTTTTCAGTAGAAGGATAACTAAGACTCTGAAGCCCAGGAATATTGGGAAACCTGACAACCATGTTAAGGGGCAGGACATAAACTGATGCTGAGAACCCATTTCATGGAACTGACTCTGCAGCTTTTTGCACTTGTTATCAAGTCACTCAGGCATAGGCAATGCTCCTAGAATGATAGTTGTAAATAGTTTTATATTGTGCCAAAGAAACTAAATGCTGCATATGCCTGATATGCATTTGAAATAGAAAAGAAAGGTAAGGAGACTCTAGGATAGAAACAATAATGAAATAAGGCTTCCTTATTTTTGTAAACACCTCACAGCATTCATAATTCATATTCATTATCTCATTTGACTTCAAATAATCTATGCCTAATATAAGAGTGACTCAGAGAAGGTCACAGGCTTGCCAGGAAAGGAGAACTAGAAACCATCAAAGCCAGAACAAGGATGTAGCTCCATATTCTTTTCATAAAACCACAAAAGACTTTGTGATGAGAGCTATACCCCTCATCAATGAAATTTGAGCCCTGCTACAATTATCCTTTTTGTGAACAACAAAGACCAACACACAGATCATGTAATTCCTGATGTTCTTCTTAGCCATTATTTCCATGGGGTTTGAGTGATTTATTTGATTAATTAGAAAGGAGCTGAGTCAGCCACCTTCTGCTGAGTCTACTTGATTGCGTTTTGCAGTAGTCTGGGATCTATTTTTATTGATTCTGCTTCTGAACCTTTCACTATTATGTTGTCAAATATTGTAATATTAAGTGGTTTGGTTTTATACTGTGATTTAAGCTGCACTGAAAGGAGCTACATTAGTCAGAAATTTGTCATGATTTAATGAAAACCTGAAATGTGTAAATGTCATCATGGGCAACTTCTACAGTTCATCATATTGTGCAGTGGCCTCTGGTCTTCAGCAGTAGAGAATGTGTACCACCACCTGAGTCCTTTTCTCCACTTTGGAATGATATGCTTGCATGTGTTTATGTGAGTACTATGCATTCAATAGTAGTTCTTACATTCTATGCCTGCTTATATACCTTTCAGCTGATCTGTTATTGGTGAGAAATGCTGTGAAAAGAAACTCTTGTGACAAACTGGGAGAAGCTGAATGGAAAAAGAAATTACAAATAGCTTTGGAGAGAGAGAAGTAACATGATCTGCTAGCGTTTAGCATGACCAAAGAGCGTGGTATGCATATAGCCAAAGAAAGAGAAATAATGAAAAACATTAGATAGGGAGAGAGTATTAATGAGTTAATATTGGTATCATTCCTTCTTTAGTGTCTTAGTGTAATTTAGTATCTCATTAATGGCTTTAAAAGGTAGATGATGCAACTCTTGTCCCACCATAATTGAATAATATCATTTGATAAGAATATATTATTATCATATTACTGATTTCATTGGGGTTGTGTTTCCTTAATTGAAAAATTCATTCAAGGCAAAGGTAATATATCACAGAAGGGCAAAAATATGTTCATGGTAGGACCAAAAAGACATTTTGTTTTAAATTTGTGTTTAAAGCACAGATAACCATAAAGTACATAAACAAATGTATAGTATATCATGATATTAGAATTTCACAGAGGTGGGGGTACTGAGTAGGACTACATGCCTAAAAAGCCTTTTGGCGAGGTAATAATGAGACAAATGGTTGAGAATCACCACTGCGGCCATAATGATCTTTAAGGTCTTTTATGATGCCATCTCTCTATGATTATGAATTTATATCCTATATTTTACTTTTATTATATGATTATTATAGCTTGGATGTGGTTTGTTCTCCACAGTTTCCTATGTCTGAGAAGTTATTCCTCACAGTGACAATTTTAAGAAGAGGTGGGAACTTTTAAGAGTTGGGGACTAGAGCCGGGCGTAGTGGCTCACGCTTGTAATCCTAGCACTTTGTGAGGCTGAGACAGGAGAATCGCGAGTTCAAAGCCAACCTCAGCAAAGGTGAGGTGCTAAGCAACTCAGTGAGACCCTGTCTCTACATAAAACACAAAATAGGGCTGGGGATGGGGATGTGGCTCAGTGGTCGAGTGCCCCTGAGTTCAATCCCCAGTACCAAAAAAAAAAAAAAAAAAAGAGTTGGGGACTAGTGGGAGGTTATTGTCATTGAGGGTGCCATCCTTGGAAGAAGATTAAGGTAGTTCTCTTTTTATTTTTTTTTTGGTACTGGGGATTGAACTCAGGGGCACTCGACCACTGAGCCACATCTCCAGCCACATCTCCAGACAGGATCTCGCTGAGTTGCTTAGCGCCTCGCCATTGCTAAGGTTGGCTTTGAACTCGTGATTCTCCTGTCTCAGCCTCCCTCAGTGCTGGGATTACAGGCTTGAGCCACCACACCTGGCTAAGGTAGTTCTCTTGTAACATCTAAATTGCTCTTGTAACAGCAAATGGTAATAAAGGGACAAACTTGATCCCTCTCTGCTCTGGTTTCACCTTGCCATTTGACCTTTCCCTCTTGCTTGCACTTTGTCTATAATACCATCGGTCTTTAGGCCCTCACACAGGTGGAAAAAATGGGGTCACTTGATGTTGGACTTTTAGTTTTCAAAACTCATTTTTTATACATTATCTAACCTCAGGTATTTTGTTACAGCAATGGAAAACTGATTAATGGAATAAAGAAATTGAGGTAAAAAGAAAATTAGAAATAAAAAATGCAAAATCATTAGCAAAACCAGCAATATAATTGTGTGCTTAAAGAAGTGCTGGATACAGTAAAATCTACTCCAGGAGAAGCTAAAACTGTGTAGGGTGTTTCATTTCTTTCTTATATCAAGACATGTTTTACATAGTTGCTGGGATATGGAACTAGAATCATCTTATGGAGGGGATGTGGAGGAAAGCTAGTGAAGAGACTGGATAGAATTTGTGACAGAATTCATTAGTAAACATACTGATTTCTGTGCATCAGTATTTACCTTTCAGATCATTTAATGTTAAGTGTTTATACAGTTGCTATTATTTTATTTATTGGACACCTTGTATATATGATTTTTAAATAAAATATAAAATGACAAATTAATAATCACTTTTTATTGCCCTTGTGACTTCATGGTAATTTGTGCATATAAAATAAATACAAATTGATTTTAATTAATAACTTCTGGTACAGGTCAACTTGAGGGAATTAAAGTGCATTTCAAGGGCATCTTTTTGGCTTTTCTATGGGGATGGCAGGTAGCAATATGTTCTCATGACATCATAATGTAGATACTCATTCTTATATTGACACTATGTTATAATTTACAGGTGCTTTAAAAAATGTAGCTTACACTGGTAATGTATTTAGAAAAGGATAGTAAAAATCAGAATCCTGTGAACATAAAATACAAGGCTTCATTACCTGACTTAAAGCATTGAGTGTCTCTCTACTTCTGAACATGACTTTGCCAATCAAACACAAGCCATGGACAATTTATTAATGTCAAAATGTCAAGGACAGATTGAAAAGGGCAATATCTAAACTGGCAGTTTAGCAAAATATTAAGTATACAAACAGTTCTGAAAAGTTTTATACCCACACTCATATGAATACTGCCAAATAATAAATCATTTTTTCTCAACTATTTTGTTTAATAATATCTCAAGCATATAAATTATATTTTATGTAGATTTAGTTCAGATGGAAGTAGTTTCTAATCTTGCACTTAGAGCAAGAGGTGCTTTTATCTAAGGATGATGAATAATTTTTTCTTTAATAACTATATCTACTCTTGCACCATTATGCCTTGTTAACTCTCATCTCTTAGTATAATACCAATTACTAAGAAAAGCAGCATAGCAGGATTGAGTTTGATCTTTTTTACTTGTTTGCAAGTTATTCATCTTGCATATTATCACCATATTGTCTCATCTTCAAATGGTCCAAGTTTATTTTGTGGGCCTGGGGTTTGATTTAGATTAACTGAAACATTTAGATAGCACATAATACATGTTATCCTTAAAACAAGCTGTGCTAGCCTTACTGAAGCTCCTAAAAGATTTGAATATTCTTTAAGTATGTAAAAATTTTTAGAATCCTTCCAAAGCTGAAAAATTCAATTCATCACCCAGATGGCCTGCATAATTGAGCTTTGACTACTTTGAGTGGCATTCTCACCTTTGGAGTTGGAATAGCTTCTTTCTGCCCCTGTGCATCCCTGTAAGTTGCTTCTATGTGAAAGTGTTCATGGTGCAAGGCATGGTGTGTGGTGGTAGTGGTGACAGAATGTTTGGGAGCCACGCAATGAAAGGAAGAAAAAGAAAGGAGAGTACACAGGGGCACTTGGGCTGAGAGGTGTGGTCTGCCTTCTGATTAAGTTTTTCAGTTAAATATCTGATAATAGCTCTGTTATTTGCCACGTTGATGTACTGTCATTATGGTCCTCATTTCTTCTAATATTGAGGCAGACACTGAGAACTTCATAAGGTATTGCAAATAGAACCTGCACAATATTATGGTTGTAGTGAAAGCAGAAAGAGACTAAAGGGTACATTTGGAAAGAAAACTTTACCCATGTTATTATCTTTGAAGTCTGTTTTAAAACATAGGATTGTTGCCATATTATTTTATATCCAAATTTACTTTAGGCTAAATCTGTATTTGGACCACCTGGGCTAAAGATGTGAGGGGCCTTGGCTGTGAACGTGTGTTTGATAGCTTAGTTCTCTTTGAGAGATTTCAAACAGGAAGGCTTAGGATTCCTCAAGGGACTGAAAATGGTGGCAAAAGTAGGCCTGCTAGAGCAAGAATTTCATATGTTAGCTTTATATCTGACTTGCTTCTCACTTTCCTTTTCTGTACTCATTTGTAAATGTGAATTGAAGAATTAATTTACCTCTCAAGGTAATATTGATGGAGCTAAGAAAAATGGTTGTATAACATTTTGAAAATATAAAGACTTATGTAAATGTCAAATTATAATGATAAACTGGGTAGCCCAATTATACATTATACCACTCCCCACTGTTTGATTAACCAAACAAAAATTAGCAATTTGTTTTAAATAGCATCCTTCAAAAAATGTGCTGCTTGTTCCGTAAGCAGGCTTTGCCTTGTTCCTCTCTCTCTAACCAGACTTAGTGTCTCACTGAAGTTTTAGTGTCAAATGGTAGCGCATTTTAATAACATCTTAAAGTTGCTGTGAATATACTATAAAAGTCATTTAATTAAACTACAGGGTCTAAGTCAAGATGTTATCTTTTATTCAGGGCTGAACTCTATAGGCTACGATATACCATGTTCTGCCTGTTTGGTGGCTGATTGAAAAATGCCAAACCAGATTCACTTTTAGGGACAAAACTTCTCCAATAATATTATTGAGTTACATTTTCTCATTCTAGGTTCCTAGACTTGGTGTAAAACAATGGTAGAATTGGTAAGGTGAATACATTTGTCAAACCCACAGAATGAAACATATGTACAGCAAAGCACAATATAAACTACAGACTTTAGCTCATAATAATGCATCAGTATTGCCTCATCAGTGGTCACCAATACACACTACTCTCGCAAATGTTGACAGTAGGAGAAACAGGGGGCAGGAGAAGAGAGTGTGAGGGGGCAATACTAACTTCCATGAAAATATGTTCCTTAAAAACAAAAATTCTTTAAATAAAACATACACCGCTATGGTGATACCCTCCACCCATGAAACGTTTTACATTCCTCTTGTTATATTATTATTATTATTATTATTATTAGTAGTAGTAGTAGTAGTAGTAGTACTGGAGATTGAACTCAGGGGCACTCGACCACTGAGTCACATCCCCAGCCCTATTTTGTGTTTTATGTAGAGACAGGGTCTCACTGAGTTGCTCAGCGCCTCACCATTGCTGAGGCTGGCTTTGAACTTGTGATTCTCCTGTCTCAGCCTCTCAAAGTGCTGGGGTTACAGGATTGCACCACTGCGCCTGGCTGCTCTTGTTATATTATTAACAAAAACCTCTGGGATGTGCTAAGATCTATTAATACTTGTGTCTTGTGGTTGTCCCAACCAGGAACATTATCACTCCACCATGGTAAAAAATAATAATAAAAAATTTAGAAAAAAGAAAGGTTTTAAATTTTCCTGTTCAGGAATAGAGGAAAGAGTACTACAGTCTATAGGTCATAGTACTGATAATTCTTCATGCCTTAATCCTGAGTCATTATGTAAATCCTGAATAGCAAATCAAATCCTACTCACATGCCATACCCTCTAAAAATCTCATCATTTTTTACATGTTTAAGGTGGTTACAATAAAATTATTTAAAAATTGGTATTATTAAAAACAAAACTAGGATTAACTAAATACAACTAAAGATGGCAGACTTGACTACATATGTTCATTTTTCAACCCTCTAGGGACCATGGAAATAAAGCCATAAACACACACACACACACACACACACAATTCATAACCCAAAATAAATGTGTCTTAAAGAAGAAATAGCTAGAAAATATCAGTAGGCTTTTACTATACACACCATAGTACACCTTATTTTTAAAAATTGTATCTGGGGGCCCTGGGGCTGTAGCTCAGTGGTAGAGTGCTTATCTAGCATGTGTGAGGCACTGGGTTTGATCCTTAGCACCACATAAAAATAAACAAATAAAGCATTCTGTTCATCTACAACTACAAAAAAAGAATTTAAAAAAATAAAATATACCTGGGAGATTTTACCACACTGGTACATATACACCTCATTTATTTGTAGGCTTCCAAGTAATTTTACAAGTTTCCTGTTGATGGAAATTTAGATTGTTTTATTTCTTTTTTCCAAATAAAAACATTTCAATTAGCTTGAATATATCTTTACATATAACTGGAGGACTATTTATAGGATGAATTATTAGAATTAAATTTTGGAATCTAAGTATACATGCATTTTAAATTTTTACAAATACTGTCATGCAACAATGCCAAATTTTTAAAATTTCGTAAAACATTCTGTGAGTTTACTTGAAAGAAATCAATGATTAGTAAATTCAATTAAATAAAGAAAAAATAAATAGAGAAACCAATATTTAACCTTAAAACTGTACATATCTAGAGCTCATATATATTCTCAATACACTGTTAAGTATGTCAACAGTTATAACAAAACATAATGGTATCATAGAGAGCTTCCACCATGATTATAGCAAGCTAAACTCTTCATTCTATTACAGTTATACTTAAGAAAATTATGCTTAATGTATGAAACCCTTTCATAGATTAAGGATGGTATTTCCAGATTAACTATATTCCTAAAGACAACAGAGTTTAATCCATAATTGGTTTTGTTTGTCTTTTTTACTCTATTTGATAACTTCTTTGTTTATTATAATAAAATCTGAATGGAAATCATTATGAAAAAGTAAATAATATGTTCATTTCCTCCCTCCTCAAATTCTGTTGGAATGATAAAATAAATTTGAAAGAAAAATGTAATTTTAAAAAGTTGTCCTTGTTCTGAGAAATGCCTCTCTGTGCCAATATTTGCCCTTGGGCCACAGATTTGCTATTGTGAATTGAGGCATGTGTTTGATGGCACATGGCATTTTAATTTCTGTTGAGGGTAATGGCTAATGCAGTTACAGACCACCAATAACAGCAGGAAGCCCCCTCTCCTGTTGGCTCTGCATTATAAAACTTCGAAGTAAGAAGGAGACTGTGATTATAACACATACTTCCTAGGGGACACCATGGAGATAAAGTCAAAAACCACCATCTGGATTCTTTAAGTGCTATGCTGAGGCATGCCTAATGATGGTAGCTCTGGTAATATACCCCATACTGTCTGGCAACAGCATAATCATTGTTTTTTAATACATGGTATGTAGGTCATATAGCTTTATTCAAGTGAACTGTAAAGGTTTGCATTCTCTCACTTTATTAAAAAACATTGAAATTGCCTACATTCTGTTGGAATAGTGATCCTGAAAATACACATGGCCAAATAGTTAAACTAAAAAACATGCTTGTTTTATATATTAATGCACTCTCTGCTACAAAGAACCAATCCTTGTAAAATTTTAAGTGAACTGTGAAAAGTTTATGCCATTATTATCCAAATGTACTTTAACCCAAGGTTAACCACAGTAATGTGAGAACAGGCGCCACTGAGCCCTAATGGAAAGCACTGATGCATTTTTGCCTGCATAGGTTTAGCCTGCCATTTTCCTAATGCGACAGTGTGAACTCACACAGCTCAGAGCCCTGGTTTGCAAACAAACCTCCAACATCTTTGATGTAAAAAGCTGAAAACATTCTGGAGACGCTTGGAGCTTCCCACAACTCCTGGCTACTTGACTTACTCCATAATGTTTAATGGGCCACGCTCTCACCTTGTCCTTTCAGGCTAAAGGCCTAATCCAAGTGTGAAGTTTGAATTCAGTTTGAACTGTAGTCCCAGATGAGCTTTGTGAAGCAGCAGAGCAGGAGAGGAATTTGTTTCACTGTGTGCACAGACACCAACATTTAATTTCAATTTTTTTTTAATGTTAGCTTTTTCAGGGGTGGGATTTAAGTAACGGCATGTGCTGAATACTGAGTAGGGTGAGCACAGATGGGCTACTAGAGGGTGATATGTAAAAGTTCATATTCATTGAGTAGAAATTCATACTCTACTACTTGGTGTTTTGTGTTTTTTGAGTAGTTCCCACACAGTGGGCTCCCCAGTTGTGCTGAGGATTAAGCCATGCTACTTTCTCATATCTAACTGTTCTGTTCCTAGCCCCCAAAGCATGGCCCTCATTTCAAAATCTCTGAAAGAAAAGGGTCTTTTCTCAGTGCTAAATCACCATCTGCTCTTTGGCTGTCCTATTCTAGGATGGAGAGGAGAGAGGGTCAAGGGTGGACAAGTCATGGATTTTTAACACCTACTGTGTGGCTGGCACGGCTTATATTGCTTTTCCATATACTATCTCACATAATCATACAACTCTTTTATAAGGTGGCATTATCATCTTTATTTTATAAATGAGCACAGTGAGACTTAACTAACTCATCAGAGCACATTTCTTGTAAATGGCTAATCTAGGAAGTGACCTTAGTGTATTGATTCATTCATTAATCTCACACCTCCAAACTCTGTATCTGTCTTGCATCACTATGGAAAACTGAATGATGAAGAAGAAACCTGAAAGTATTACTTTCCATTAATGATAATATTCTAAATATAATATAAATATAGAATGAGAACCTTAAATTACTCATTAAACTAGTAACATAGTTACCTCTAGTTAGTGAAATCACTAGGGTTTTCTTTCCTTTGAAGATTTCATATATTTTAAACTTGTCATGTACTTAAAGACATATATTTTATGATTTGCAAAAAATATACAACAAATGATATATAAAAATTCAAGTAATACTTAATAAATTCAAATGATTTCATGATTCCTATGAACAACAACAAAACTCATATGGCATAGCTGCCCTTATATGTTAATTTAGGAATGATTTCCTATGTGATGTTTGTGGCTCAAATGAAGTGATAAACTTTATTTCATGAAAATAATATTTAATGCTTTAACATTGTAATGTCACATACATTTACTTTTTAAACCATCATTTTCTGACATATTAATACACGAAGCTGTATGAAAGAGACTAACATTTCATATATCACACAGCAGCTCAGGACATGGCTAACTGTGTGAGAAAGAGAGAGCCCCAATCTCCAGGGACAAAATATATACTCCAAAGGCATGCCTAACTTATACCCCAAAGGCATGCCTAATTATATACCCCAAAGGCAGCTCAGGACATGGCTGTGTGAGAGAGAGAGAGCCCCAATCTCCAGGGACAAAATATATACCCCAAAGGCATGCCCCCAATGACCCACCTCTTCCAGCCACACCCTGCCTGTATACAATTACCACCCAGTTAACCCCTATTAGGAATTAATGTATTGATTAGGTTAAGCCTCTCATAACCCAATCATTTCACCTCTAAATTTTCTTGCATTATCTCACACATTAGCTTTTAGGAGACACCTAATATCTAAACCATAACATAGTGAATTCAATTCCTTTTTTTTTGGTACTAGGGATTGAATTCAGAGGCACTCCATCACTGAGCCACATGCCTAGCCCTATTTTGTATTTTATTTAGAGACAGGGTCTCACTGAGTTGCTTACTTAGTGCCTTTGCTGAGGCTGGCTTTGAACTTGTGATCCTTCTGTCTCAGCCTACCAAGCCGTTGGTATTATAGGTGTGCACCACTGTTCCTGGCTGTGAATTCAATTCTATTTTTGCAATTAGCATATTAGAGCTTCAAACATTAAGACCTACTTTCCAATATTGTTTAGAGGTTAAAATTTTCCACATATACCCTGAACAATAGAAATCAATTTCCCAATTCTGTGCAATTGCAAGGGAGATTTTCCTAGTAGAAATAGCTTTCATGGAAAAATATATTGATTTGTGGATGAGAAATACTAGGGCTCAGGAGTCTTGTATTGGGCCTCAAAACCCCCTAATTATTGAATATTACTAAGTGAAATCATCTGAACCAGATAATTAGAAAACGAGGCTGCCTTAGTACTGGGTGAAGATATTAGGAGTGCTTCCTAAGATATAATGGATTGGATGTGTTGGGCATTTAGAGATAGAAGAAATTATTAAGAATTCTGAATTCAGAATCTCATCCAAATGAGATTTTTAACAAAGGGAATACTCAGCAATGTTTTTTTTAAAAATATTTCTTAGTTGTAGGTGAACAGAATATCTTTACTTTATTTTTATGTGGTGCTGAGGATCGAACCCAGTGCCTCATGCGTGCTAGGCGGGCACGCTACCACTGCGCCATAACCTCAGTCCACCTCTGCAATGTTTAACAAAGGGAATACTCTCCATGTTTCTTGCCATCTTCATAGATTCTTCTGGGTTCTCAGTTGATCTGTTCTCATTCCTTGTGTTTTTTAAAACTTGGTCCTTGGTAGGCTGTTTCTCCCTGGAAGATCTCCATGCCTTTTCAGAGCTGACAGAATCAAGTTTGTTCTGCCCTACATGTTGATGTGATGGTTTCATAAAAATACTGAATATAAGTTTACAATTTCTTAAAATTGAGGAATGACTACTTATGAATTGCTGTCACAGAGAGGAAATATCCTTAAAAGAATATGTATTATACTAAATGCTGAAGCTGACTGAGGGAGCAAGCTGCCTGAATTAGTGGTTGTTAAAATGATCCCAGGGATTAGTTACAAGGAATATACGAACTGCAAGGAAATTAAAATAGCCAGGTTTCTGCTCTGAGTTGGTTACCTATTTACCATTGCACCTTTGGAATCTCTCCCCTGATCCCAGTGTTTTAAATTCTTTATTTTTAAATCTTAATCTATTTTATTAGTCTGTCTTTAGATTATTGCTACTTTCTTCTGACTTCTGTGTCCTAGACCCTGGATTAACTGATCATTCTATTTATGTACTCTTAGCTATTTAGAAGGAAAGCCCAAAATGACTGCACCAGAAACAACTCTTTACCAGGGAGATGTGTCTCAAAAATATTGATCAAAATATTACGTTTTGTGGCCCTATGGAAATAAAACTCAAAAGAGACAAGATTGGAAAGATATTTGTAAAAATTTTCTGGTATTTGAACAATTATATTCTTGAATGAATTGTGATTAATACTGATTGCACTACCTCCTGCTAGTTTATTTTGCTTATCAGTTTATATTGTGGATAGTTTCTAATTTCAAGTCTTTGGTTTAATCTTTTGCTAAAAAACGTTACAAAATTTAAATCATGAGAAGAACCAAGGAGTATTCATTAATAAGGCAAGGAAAAGAAAGTCCTACAAATAGATTGCAAATATTTGATGCTTATGTAGAAAATGAAATTATGACATTTTTCTTGGTATTTAGAAAAACAAATTACTAAGCCTGCCACTATTTGAAGTATGACTCACAGCATAAATGCTTTTGAACTTTTCACATTTATTTTCCACAGATTCTAATTTCACCAAATAATTTCATTTTTATCTATTATAAGATATTCCTTAGTTATGTTATAGCTTTTTCATAAATATGTCTTCTACAGACAATATGAAGTCTACTTATTTCAAAAGTAAAAAGGTATGTAATTTTTCTCCAAGGTTTTGTGATTAATATTTTAGTATCAGTAAACTATAGAGGATTTGGTAGGTGGATATTATATTAGTTCTAGTATCAAATAAATCTGTTATTTTCTTCTCAAATATATTGTCTCCATTTAGTTTGGTCTTTCTTCATTATTTACTTTTCAAATTTAAATTTATTTTTAACAGATACAAAACAACATAAAAGTTGTACATATTTATGGGGTAACATGATGTTTCAATACATGTATATAGTGTAATATTTAAATGGGATTTAGTATACCTTTCTCATCATTTACCATTTCTTTTTGGTGAAAACATTCAAAATCCTTTCTTTTAGCTTTTTGAAATATACAAGACATTATCCTTATCTATTAGTTTGACTTGTCAATTTAAGAACTTTCTTAAGAGTAGGTCTTCAAGTGGAAATGTTTGGAAAATTTTAATTATCTGTACATGTTTAATTATACCTGATTCTCTTGATGGTTATAAAGCTCAGACTATATTTAGTTCTCTTTTATACTGCTTTATTTTCTGTCAGTACAAATGGGGATATGCTGCCATTATATTCAGTTTTCTCCTCTTGCCTGTCTTTTTGTTTGTTTGTTTGTTTGCACTGGGATTGAACCCAGGGGCACCTTATCACTGAGTAATATCTGTACCCCACCCCACCTGGTTTTTTAAATCTTATTTTTGAGACAGAATCTCACTAAATTGATGAATCTGGCCTGGAACTTGTGATCCTCCTGCCTCATCCTCTGGATTCGGTGGGAGTACAGCTGCACCTGGCTTGCCTGCTATCTTTTTTTTTTTTTTTTAATTAAATATTTTTTTTTAGTTGTTGATGGACTTTTATTATTTATTCATTTATATGTGGTGCTGAGGATCGAACCCAGTGCCTCACGCATGCTAGGCAAGCGCTCTACCACGGAGCCACCACCCCAGCCCTTGCCTGCTATCTTTGATATTGTTTTTCTTCTGCTTTTCTGTAAACCAAGCTTTCTCTGGCCAGGCTTCCCTAAGTCTCAGAATGATTTTGTACTGACAACACTACTTTTCAGAATTGCTTGAGTTTGATCGCTGTAGCTGAATCTCACTCTAGATTTTTTGCTGTCATTGAAAGTACTTACAACTAAACAGATGCAGTCTTAACTGATGGCTTCATCATAGAGTTGCTTAATCCCTCATAGCGTGAGAACTAGAGTTTAGAGTTGAGAAGATTCGACAGAGAAAAAACATATTCAAATAAATCTTTCCATTTAAAATCTCTTCTTTATTTTAGAATTTATGATCTTTAATGTTTTCCCCTGTCTTTAGCCTTCACTTATCTTACTATCTTTCAGGTACTATTAAAGTTTAGACAAGACTATTTTAAATTTCTGACATTTTAATCTTTGTCCTCCTTTCCTTTTTAAAAATTTGGTGCATGTGCAAATAATTTTTGTTTAACTGAAAAAAAGTGGTTTATCTTTATACTTTTACTCAACATAATATCAAATTGTTTTTCTTTATTCAATGAATAAACCTTAAACATTATTATTTCGATTGATATTTTACAATCCAGATGACCATAAAATGGTTGGTTGGATCACAAACAAATGGCCTTGTCAATTTTATTAGCCAAATATTGTGTTTCCAGTTACTTTGATAGGTTAATTGATTGGGCTCTGTTGTGTATTTAAAATGCTTTGGCATTGAAAATGGCAAGAAAAAAATTGGTTTTACCATAAAATAGTTGAGCTGGTAATGGATATAGATACTTCCTTTTCTTCTCAAATTTAACATGTAAATGACTTGCTGCTTTTATCTGTGTTATTTTCTTTGGAATATGTTCCTATCATCTCCGTAAGTCAATTTCTCCTTTTAAGGCAGAATCTGAGATGCCTGCTTAGTCCATTAGAGGAAAATGACTTCACATACAATACAGTTAAATACAGTGACTGGTTCTTGTAATTGGAGGGATAGTTGAAAGGTCTCTAAAGCCAGCATTGACTTAGAGCATGAATGCATTTCACTTTACCATTTCTACGAAAGTACAAAGCTCATTTCAGAAAACAAATTTGTAAGTAATTTTTTACTGATAATGTTGTTTCTTTTCCTCTAAGTACAAGTGAGCACAATGTAGACTTTATGCATATATCATTTCTCATGCTTATATATTAACATGATTTAATTATTTACAATTATCTAACCAACACAAGACATTATTTTCAGTTTTTTTTTTAAATAAACATTCTGTCTTCTCTCATCATTGCTCAGGAGGGCAAATTATTTCATTTGCATGAGATCACTCAGCTCATTTTTAGCTTCTCCATTTATTTATTTATCCACGTATTTATTTTACCTTATGTTTTCTGCTATTAATCTTTCCATTTAATTGGTGTAGTCTTTTTTAAAATATCCATTTTTTTAAAGAATGGTTTGATATAGACTTATTTCTCACTTAGACTTTTGAAATTCCTATTATACTGGATCTCTGAGTTTGTCCTTTGGTCATGTTGAGCATTGTAGAAACAAAGGACTAAATGTATTTGGGCTTTTCTTCAAAGATGTTATTCTTAGTGCTTTATAAGAAGGATGGTGTTAGATATTGCTAAAATCTGGGCTTTTTGCTTCCCTCCTTTTAACTTTTTCCCTCCATTCTGTGTTATTATGACTAGCTCAAACTTCTTTCTTCTTAATAGATCTTATTTCAACATTATTTAACCCAATTAAAAAAGTCTTTCATTCACTTAATCTTTTTTATTTCTTTCTTGCCACAAGTATTCATCTGCAACTATAGAAAGAGTAATACATTTCTAAGAATTACTTCAGTTAACTTCATTTTGGTCCAGTGATTCTCAAACTCAGAAGGATTCGTTGACTCTCTAAGTTCTTGGTCTGATATTCAATATAAACTCTGTTATATGTACCCCCCCCCCAACATTTTGTATTGTTTGCTTTGTTTGAACTCTCAGTAATCTAACAATTGGGCTACTTGTTTTTTCTGATTGTTCTAATTTTGTGTCTTTAATAATGCTATCTCCAACAAATTTGTTTTTTTCACTAAACCCTCCATTATTTTCTCTCTCTTTGGACATATTTGTAATTCAGAGATCATAAGGGCTCACCAACAAATCTGAAGAAGTAAAAGTCATGGGCCAGTTAACCTTCATGAAGAAAAAACAAGTACAGGTTAATGCTCTTATTTTAACTTTTGCAGCTATACTACTCTTGATCCCCCATTGGAGCAGCACCACATTCTGGGTATTTTACTACCTATGTTCCCAGCATACGTGTGTGTGCGCGCACTTGTACACACACACTTCCCCCCCATATAACACCTTGTTATAATCTCCTATAAGCATTACTTGTTTTATATATATATTTTTAGTTGTAGATGGACACAATATCTTTATTTTATTGCTTTGTATGTGGTGCTGAGGATCGAACCCAGGGCCTCACGCATGCGAGGCAAGCGCTCTACCACTGAGCTACAATCCCAGCCCTTGTTTTATATTTTTAATACTTCTTTTAAACCCGTATTATCTGCTTTTTATAAAAATAACTACTTAGAATAATGTTCCATACTGAGTACCATCAGAAATATACTTGTTAAGCCTATATTGATGGGTATGAGCTCCCATAAATGTGTAATAATAAAATAATGTGTAATAATAAAAACAATCAAAAATTGGAGTGATATGTTAGAATGTATTTCTATCTTTTCTGATGTGCCAGGAGTTAACCCCACCCCCAAATCTGCTCCTTCCTCCAATAATTACTACAAGCAAATCTAAAAATGTCCATATTGCTGCTATTAAGATGTTCTTTGAAGAAGTTCTGGGGTTTACTTTGTAGTAAACCATACAATGGATACAATCATTGTATCAATGGATACAATCATTGTATGGGTAACAAAAGGAAAGCAAACCAGTATGGCACATATCCATGGACACTGTGTACTCAAATCACAGGAGAGCCATTTTATTGAGTTTGTATATGTGTCGTTGTTGGTTTAGTGTTGCTAGAACAGAATAACTGTGACTGGGTATTTTATAAAAATAGAGATTTATTTGGCTCACAATTCTGGGGATTGGGAAATCCAAGAATGTGACACCAAAGTCTTATGAAGGTCTTTCTGTGTCATGTATGGTGGAAGACAGAATGGTAAGATGAGAGCAAGAGAGAGATGGCAAGTTGAGACCCACTATTGTGATAACTAAGCTACTGCTATGATAGAAACATTAAGCCATTCACGAGGGCTCTTTCAGGTCCCACCTTTCAACACTGTTGCATTGGGGATTAAGTTTCCAGTACATGAATTTTTGGTGACACATACATACATAGCACCGTGTTTACATATTTCTTTTTTTTAGGCCACCACCCCACTCCTTCCTAACCTGTGGGTGAGGGAACAGGGTGTGTGTGCATCAAGTAAATTACTGGTATGCTACTTACATCCTTTACTTTTAATTCAATACAGGTAGTTTCTACAGGGTATCTAAATAGCTGCTTGAACTTGAGTAAACTAAGTCACTGGTAGAATTGTCTTTCTGTTGCCAATCACTTACTTGTTAAGTCACTATTCATTGACTTCATGCTCTGAAAGTTTCCTGAAAGTTAATGAGTGTTTGGATCACTTAGTTTCTGTTTTTATTATTTCCTTTGAATAATCTGGAAATCCTAGACTGGATTTGCTGTTTATGTCTCTTCATCTTTTCTTCCTCCTGCATTTCCACCTCTTTGCTATTTCCTCTAGAATCACGTTTATCCTTACCATAACTTATTTATTCATTATTTTTTCCATTCCCTTTCTTTTTAGTGACTTTAATGGATTATAAATCTGTTAAAGAATTTATTATTTTTCTATTAAGTCAAATTGTTGAAATTCTGCTTTCATCATGATGTTTTTGGTGTGCTGCTGTTCTTGATACAAACATTGCTTGTGTTGTTTCTTTCTTTTGGTGGACTTCTGAAATTTTTCTTGTTAATTATCTGCAAAGACAGGAATTTCTTTTTGTATTTGGGGTAATGTCCTGTTTTCTGTTTGTCCTAGTACTTCTTGTGCACCCTACAAGAAATCTAATCTCAGTGCTTCATAACAGGTTGGCGGGATAGAATGTCCTTGGCTCTTTTTTCAGTTTGGGTGCTGGGAGCTATAGATTTAGATCTAGACATGATGGAAGGAAGTTGTACTAAATTCTTCTTGAGAGCCTGGAAAGCTCTCATTTTATTTTCAAAAGCGGAGCTGATATGACTTCTTCTCTGTTGACTATTGAGTTGCCTTACTCCATGCTACTCAAACTGTGGCTTATAGTTGTTGTTAGTATGCAGTGTTCGCTATAGATCTACAAAGAGATAAGTCAAGAAATTGAAAGTAAGCCTTTTGAAATGTTTTTAAAAAATCACAGATTAATTTTATGTCTTTTGAATCTACTAGGTAAAAAATAGTGACTTGTCTTTTGTGCAGTGAATTTTAGTTTAATTTTTCAAGTGATTCATTTTTATTCTATTTTTAGATTTTCAGTCTGTAATAGATTGAAAACTTAGAAAAAGTGTGAATAAACTGGTCTTTCACAAACGTAAGTTTGAATAGTGGTCTGAAATTCAATCCTCAGCAGTTAGATTTTAATTTCTGATTTTAGAGTACTATACTTCCTTACTCTAGTCACTAAATTCTGTTGAAGTTTCTTAATGGCTGAAGAAATCCCAGGGAAGGAGGAATGGCTCAGAATCTGGCTGATTTAGTGGACAAATTATATGGATTCGAGGACTAGTTGTATTTTTAATTGGTCAATGTGGATCCTGTATCAAAAATCTAGAACTCAACTATATAGGTTGTATTTTCCTCTTTCAGCAGGGTATGGTAGCACATTTGACTAGTGTCCCACGGACCTGGCAAGGTGATGAAGAAGATACTTTGGAATCTTTCCCCACTGAGAGTGCACTTTGTGTAGATGGCCACCCTACCTCCATACAGGGCTTCAGCAAATTATCTATAGTGATTTTTGTTTCTAGAATTTTTCTCAATACTTCATGTATGTATTTGGATTCATGAAGATTTTGTAAGGACTTTAGGAGGGGCCCTATTAAACAATTAACCTACTCCTTTAGTTTTATGGTAAGTTTATCAGTACAGCATGTAAAGAGCTAACTCTTTGGTTTTCTTTAGTCACAGAGGAAAGTATACTTTGTATACTTTATTTTTTTATTTTTATTTTTTAAATATTTTTTAGTTTTAGATGGACACAATTTCTTTATTTTATTTTTATGTGGTGCTGAGGATCGAACCCAGTGCCTTACACATGCAAGGCAAGCGCTCTACCACTGAGCCACAATCTCAGCCCCTTGTATACTTTATTTATGAACACATTCCAAGAGATATATGGAAGTTTCAAAAAGGAGGATCCTTGTTTGCAAAAGAGACTTCTCGTGTGAAGACAGCTGTTTTAAGAGGAACTAATGATATATTGATTAATGTGAATTGAGCTTGGGGTTATCTTTTATTCTTCTTTCATCTACCATCTAATTCTGACACTTTTGGTCCTTTGGTATTGAATTTCTGCTTTAGAGCAAAATTCTACCCTATAATAGTCATCTCAGTTATATTTATCTGACATAGATAAGCTGCAGACCCTGTTGGATCATGATCTTTGTCATCCGTAGTAATCCCCCAAATCAGCTTCAGAAATAAATAACCTTATCCATTATGATTTAGCTTTAGAAGTACTCTATTGCTTTTTACCAAAAAAATAAATAAATAAACATTTTCTGAGTATAAACAAAACTTTCCCTGAAGAAATACTAGTAGGCATAAAAATATGCCAAGTAAATGCTCTCATACAGGCTGGGGGTAGTGACAATGAAATGTTATGAAAAGGCTGGACCTGAGAACCCTCAGCATGTGGAAATTGATCACCTTACCTGTCCATGTATTTTTCTGGGGAACAAGATCTTCCTTTACTGTCACTTTAACAGCCTTTCACTATACCTGCCACCTCTTGCTCAAGAACACAGATGCAACTAAATATTAAACAGGAAGCCAATAAAATTAAACTTAATAGTATGAATATGACAACCCACCAGCCTGATTTTTACATAGATTTCTTTATTCTTAAACATTTTAAAGTATTTTAGAAGTCACATATATTTTTATCCTATGCATCTGAGCAGCTGTCCCTGCAGAAGTCAAAGCTGTTTTCTTCCACCCCTTAGTTGACATTGCAGCATCAATCTTTACTCAACATAGGGAAGTGGGAACAGATTTCAAACTTTTCTAGGTCTTGCAACAGAAAAGTGATGGATAGTGAAAAGAAACAGTAATTTAAAGGGAAATTCCCTCCAGCTGGAAAACTTTTAGTTTATACTTAGAACAAACTTCAACAGAGTGCATTCTTAAGAATGCAGGACTAGTACCAGGATTTCAAATACTGACCTGTGATTGTAAATAAAATAATAGGACATACAATTTTTTGGCAATCATCCTGCCACAAAATTCACAGGACTGCTTTGGGGAGAGGGGAGAAATAGAAATTCTCTTGGGACTTGCATTTTACAGAAGTTTACAAAAATCATCAGGACTCTGAGAAAACTTGTCAGTTGGCCATGGTGAGTAAGTGATTGAAAGAGAATGTAAACTATCAGACTTGCTTTGAGAAGACAGAAAAATAAAGGAACTGAGAATCTAAGGATCCTGGAGAACCCTGCTAAGCCACAGCAATGGGGGTGCTGAGGCTTTCAATATGTGACACAGTTATTTTTAATGATTTTGGACCAGCATATCTAATACATTACAGCTGCCATTGACCATGTCAGTGCACAGAAAAGATGAATATTGATAAAGTTGGCTACTGCCAAGAAACCCTGATGGTTGGACCATACTCCTCTCATTCACCTGCATCATGCATATCTTTTCCAATGAAAAAATCCAAGGAATTTTTTGGCAAGGCTGAAGCTTTTGTTCCTATTGTTTCAGCTCACATGGGGCTCATGGTTGTTCATTCATTTTGGGATTCTGCTCCAGTATCATCCAGATCACTAATTCCCCTAGAATCAAGGGGCCAACTTTAGTTGAAATACAACCATAGTGTAAGATAACTCCATAAGTTTTTTTTTTTCTTTCTTTCTTCATTATAAATTGGTTTACAAATGAAACATGAGTTTTATGGGCAGAGACAGATTTGCACAAATACCGAAGTGAATTAAATGGAAGGATCTTGCAAACCTGAACTCAGCATCCACTTTTAATGTTCAAAAAAAAAAAAAACCCTTTTGATCATGCCATTCTGTTTGCTTTTAAATCATATTCCATTTTAAGAATATTCAAAGACAGACATAAGGAATGTCAAAATGAGGAAGCAATCAGCTGAAGGCCTTTCAGAGTATATTTGAGGTTTATTTTTTATTTTATTTTTTAAATTTAAGACTGTGTATACCCATAATCTAAACAGCTGAAGTTTGTTCTAAGTTTAAAATCAGCTTAGCATATTTCTAGCTCTTCCTTTCTATATTCTCAATCAACATGATGGCCAAAGACTTACTGTAATGTCTGCAAAAAAGTTACTAAGATATTTTAAATCAGGAAAAATTCATTCTTCTGATATAACCATACAAGCACCTAGCTTATATAGTTTTCAATATCATTTAAATAAATCTTTGCATGGAATCATAAAGCTTATATTAGCATATAGTTCCATTTTGAATGCATGTTTTATTTTTTATTTTAAACTCAAATAGTACATTGTACCAGAGATTTGAAATTGATTGAACTGATTTTGAAATAGATTGGACCAGTAGATTTGACCTTATTTGAAATATATACATCACTAAATTCACAACAGCATAGTTTCTAAAAATATACTTTCTATCATATCTAGAAAAGACTTCAGGAATAAAGATCTAGAAAGAGAACTACATTTTACTTATTGATGATGAGCATTCTGGAGTCAAGACTGAATCTCTCTTCTTAGCTAAGTAAAACACAAAGCTCAGAACAGTTTTTGTTCTTCTTTCCATTTTTTTCCCTAACAAATAGTTAAAATATTTAATTAAATATGTATTGAGTTTTTATGTTTAGCCTGGGTTATAACTTTACACTGTCAAATAATTATTCAATTTAGAAAAGAAAATCTTTTAGGTAGATGGAGTCCAGCAGGTAGGGTAAAATTTTAGTTGATGGGGTGAATAATGTTTAGGAAATGATTTTATGGTTTTTGACATTTTTAGTCATAAATTTTGCTAACAAAGAACACATGGGAATATGTATATATAATTCCAAAAGAATAAAGTGTTGTGTTTATAGGTTTGGAGGTTGTAATTTTGAACAGATTTTTTTTTTCCCCATAGAAACTATATTGTAATAGTGTTTGGTTACTATGAGAGTCTTGGGAACTATACTGAATTTAAAGGTACTTAAAATTACTTGAGTTACTAATAATAATAGCAATAGCAAACTGTCACTTTTGATAGTGTTTTATTGTAAAACAACTACATTTTCACTAGGGTTCTTGGAGCTAATATTTTTTCAAGAAAGTGTGAGATGAATGATAACTTCTCTCTTGATCTTATTTGGTAAGTAAGAAAAGTGAATCTTAGAAAGGATAAATCATGGTGAGAAAAACTGACTTACTCATTTGATTTTGTGATTGGTTAATACAAACTATAACCCAAGTTACCATCTTCTAGTAACCCAAGTTACTAGATCTTTTGTAGTATTACACAGCTAAGGACTACCTCAATTGAGTTAGATCTGACTTTTTTTTTTTAACAGCTTCAAAACTGTGGTAAAAATCATGATTGTTTTGGAAATATAAAATTTATGAGATTAGAATGTATTGCAGTTCATGATAATTACCAAAATATTTATTCATTGCTTATTATGTGCCAGATTATATGAAGGATAGACAGATAAGACCCTCACCTACCTGTCCAGTGGAGATCCATTGTCTTAAGACTTAGAAAAATGAAGGAAACTACTTAAAATGCCTAAAACATGCTTTTTTAAAAATCAATGGCTAACACTTATTATTTTTATGTTGTGCAATTATAGCTAAAATATGCATTGAATATGATTTGTCTTTTACATCCTTGGCTACTTAAACCTGTTTTGTAAGACAATAAGGTAGGATGATTTTTAGGAATCTGGAAAAATGATGAAGATGAGAATGCAGCACTGTGGAGGGTGACATTTTAAAACAATAATAGCCTATTCTTTCCTTTGAATATTTAATTATTGTATCTATGTAATACATCATTTTTTAAACACATTGAATTCTTTTTTTGTTTTTTTTAGCTGTAGATGGACACAATGTCTCTATTTTATTTATTTATTTTTATGTGGTGCTGAGGATCGAACCCAGTGCCTCACACATGACAGGGAAGCGCTCTACCACTGAGCCACAGCCCCAGCCCAACCCATTGAATTCTAATGTCCATTTGTCAACTCCTTTCTGGGAATTTTCTTTAGTAGAAATAAACAACTAATAGAAATTTATTTGGAGGTGTGAAACATACAAGGCTCACTGATACTCTTTCATCATACAAAAGCTGAGTGTTGAATAAAGCACTTGGGAGAGAGCTATAAAATTCACTAAGTCTTTTGTTTTTCAGTTCTGGATAAACATGATGGGATAATCCTTAGGATCATAATTTAATATCACATGTAATTTTAAAAGGGCATACACAGTGATGAATTTTTTTTTTAAGTTAAGCACTTAAAATATTTTTTTTTCAAATTCTACCAACAGGAAAAATATCACAGTTAAAATAAATATTTACCTATATTGAATGTTAAGACATTCACTTTAGTAATTTTTCTTTAGATGTATTTATTCTCTAATGATAAGTGAAAATTAATTTTAACTTGAAAAATTTAGTAGCTGTTTCTTTAGATATCAACTAACTTGTCCATATTAATTCACTTACTAGTTTTTAATTAGGCATAGATGAGTTATTTAAGTAAATGATCAGAACTTGTTGAGAAAGGCAACCACATAATTAGAAGAGAAAACTAGTTTCCTCTAAGGCCAACTGTCCACTGGAATTTAACTTTGATGGGAACCAGAAGAGAATGGATTTGTACTCGCAGGATATAAGTATAAAATCATGATTCTTTTACTTTATTTTACTATTTATACCTATAGAAATGCAGAATATAGATTTTCCCCTTAGAGCTAATAGATTGAGTTCTGTTAAGTTCTCAAACAACCTGTGAAAAATAGCCTGTTTGTTCAGTAGGATGGACTTCCCTCCTGAAAATTCTTAGCGATGTCTCCAAAGCATTAAGTCCTGGAGGACATGTGTTGTGTGTTTTGTGTCTTAATGTTGGTTTTCCTGATGGGATGAAGATGGACAGAGCCAGATGGAGATTTTGCACATTTTGAAATGTAATAGTTTTGAATAGGTAGACAGTCAGGACAGAGTTAAAATGCACTGAAGATTAAATAGTTACTTGATAATCCTGAGCAATAAGTTGTTCTGCAAAGGAGCTACTATCCTGATGAGACCTAGACCTAGCTGAGTTGTCAATTGCTTAGATAACTGGGTTTTCAGAAAGTTCTTGAAATGAAGAAAGCTATGTGCAATTTCACCTTCCTAGGACTAATGTTCCTTAAAAATAATAACAAAGCTATGGAAAACTTTGTGGCTATATATAGTTTTACTTCTCAAATAATTAAAGCCATAAATATCATTAGAATTTCTACCAATTAATTTGAAATCCTATTTTTTTATTTAGCTGGCTACTATGTAATAGTTGTTAACAATAGAGATTATCTAATAATATCTATACCAGCTATGTATATTGAGCCCTCTTTAATAAACAAAAGTCTGAGAATAACCCCGTAACTACATACAGAATTGTCCCACAGTATTTGTTATGGTTATACCTATAGCTATAGATTCATTTATCGTTTTGGTGGAACAATGTCATAAAACTCTGCACAAATAAAAGAGCCTAGGTTTTTACCATCCCATTAGAATTTTTTAGTGTGTGGAAAATAGAAACTAAGAACTATCTTTATTCATAGTTTTTAAAAAATTGATTTTATTTTCTGCAGGTTGAAAAACTGAAGACAGGTGGCTAGCAGGATAAGCAGTGGGTATGATATAAATCTTCAGTTTTTATTTTAGGCAGTGAATAGCGGCACTTCAGCAAGGCCTTGATTTAATGTTATGTACTGTGCTACCTGTAGCAACTTAGACGGTGTTTGTTTAAAGGCTGATAGATAGCTGTGACCCCCTTCTCTTTCCCCTGTTCTCTTCTCATAGTTAGAATGATGTATTAGCTTCTCCCTGGCATAACAAAAGCTTGCAAAAACCTAGTTGCTTTTTTTAGGGGGGAGGGCAGAGTTTGAATGCTTTATAAAATAAAACAAAAAATCTATGATGGTCATTTATCTTCCCACATTTTGAATTGCATAGTTTCTTTCCAATTTCTTTCCATGCATTACTCCTGACAATACATGAGGGGAGAACATATTTCTCCAAAATCTTGTTATTAATATTTTTACTTACATCATCTTGAGTATATAGCCAGAGTATACCAGCAGCTAAAACACATAAACTACATTTATACATAGAAAATTTGTTGAAAGTTTGAGAGAATATGTTAGATTAAATAATATAAGCGAATGTGTACCTTCTTTACTCAAACATATATGTTTCTCATATTTGGTTTCATAAACTATCAATCTCAATTTCTCATTTCGAGTATGTGGCTGAGTAACCATCTGAGAACATCAAGCTCTGATCTCTAAAAATGATTATAAGTGTAGAAATATTTACTGTATATAAAAAAACATGGATTACACCCTTCATTTATTCATTTTAAAAATACTTTGCAGCAAAATAAAGTCCACTTTTATATAACTGGAAAAACAGACAGTTAGAACTCACTATAAAATAGATTCATAAAGAAAAGAAGGGAAATTTGATTTCATTTCCTGTTCCACAATTTCATTCTTTCATGTCTTATGATAATGAAAATGCTTGTATTTATCACTAGTGTACAACAGCATTGTTTCTTGATATCTTCTCAACAATAGTTTAAATAAGAATGGAAGCAGCTTCACCAAATTAGGAGAGCATAGCTTTCAAAAGATCTGCATTCTAGTCTTAGCTCTGTCACTTACCCCAGATACGAGACTGAGAAAGTTATCTAACTGCTTTGGGCTTCCATATTTTCATCTGGAAACTGGGAATAGTTGTGTCTCCTTTAGAGGGTGGTTGTGAGTTAAAAGCCAACCGGAACTGGTGCTGCCACTCTCTCCCTCTTGTCCATCTGGTCAGGGGTACACTGGCATACTGTCGGCACTCAGTTAAGGGTGAACTGTCAGAAAATAATGATTCCTGTGGCTTAGATCTTAAAAACTTAGAAGCTTTTCAATGACAGATGAGTCAAATGTTAAAGAGGAACAGGGTTTTAGAATTTGTATCTTGTGACCGACTCTTACATTTAATTGGTGGTAAAAATGAAGCAGAGGAGTCAAGATCTTGCTCAGAATTGTTCGCTTGGTTGGTTGCAGATCTAGAACCAGGACTTGTCTCTTCATGCTTAGATAGGTGCCTGTTAACATTGATCACATCACTGTGTAATCCATGATCTGTATTTTATTTTTGAAGTCATTTTGTTGCAACCAAAATAACATTCAGAATAAGCATTTCTCCAACCACTTAGTCCATTCAAACTTAACCAACATCCCTTCCATAGTAACATATTAGTATTAGTCAAAAAATTGTAGCTAATGAAGACTCCAGTTACACCTTGCCTTGTTTAGTCTTTCACTTGGATGTACTTACTACCAGCTACATTGTGGAAGGCCCAGGGGATATCCAGAAGACACATAAGCCCTGGAGAGGACAGACGTGTACACATCCTGGTGTCATTTCTAAAAAAGGTGACTAAAAGGTGCAGAAGCAGGCTCTGGTGCACAGAGCAAAGGACAATATTCCAGTTAGAAAGTGTAAGCAGGGGGAAAGACAAAAATATTTCAATGTCAAATACTAATTAAGCAGTTTGGTTTTGATTGGGCAGAGCTTAACCTTTAGCTGGAACAACAGTGGGAAAAGAAGCAGAACAGGTCAGCATGTGAGGAGTTTGGTTCTTTTTATGTGCCTTTATATTTCAACATATTGCAATTGTTTAGTTGTAGAACATAGCTGTCAAGTTATCTAACAAATTCTGAATAGTAGAGTTGTCAGTATGTTCAACAAACATTTATTGTGCATTTGGTTGGTACTTTGAACAAAATCTTTACATAGGCCATAAGACTGTGGAACAATTATTAATCTGAAAAGAAAAAAAAAAGACAATGAGCCTTTGACCTAAGGTACCACCGATTGGAGACAGACAAGAGTGGTAGGAACACAAAGTTAAGGAAATAATTCTATAAACTGTGCCCACTGGGCTGACACCCATATACTTTCTCTTTTAAAAGGCAATTTACCTACAGCTCTGCCTGGCTTAAGTCATCAGGATATGTTAAATATTTCTCAGTAAACAACCTGATATCCACAAGGAAATGTAGGAACAAAATTCCATAAAAAAAAAAGAGAATAAAATAAATTACTCTGAAGGAACAGGGGATTTTAGCATGAGCTGAAGTGATAAGAGTTTTTAGTTGTCCTGTGCAGTGGGGACTTGAAAATCTGATGTCATCCTGCTGTCAATTAAAAGTCAAGAGGTCCTGGTGTGGTAGCTCATGCCTGTGATCCCAGCCGCTTGGGAGGCTGAGGCAGGAGGATCACAAGTTCAAAGCCTGCCTCAGCAAAAGTGAAGCACTAACCAATTCAATGAGACCCTGTCTCTAAATAAAGTACAAAATAGGGCCACAGATGTGGCGCAGTGGTCAAGTGCCCCTGAGTTCAATTCCTGGTACCTCCCAAAAGGATTGCAAGGATCAAGATGAAGGGTCTTGGTGCCACCTCAGTTTTGTGAGAGACCCTCTGCTTTGTTACACCACCATGAGATGACCACTAGGAAAACTTTTGTCAGATAAGCATTAAATGTGGGTAAGGTGTGCATCATTCAATGGACTGTAACTGCAATGATCTTTAATTTTTAATTGGGAAGACATATTTCTAGGCACATTTGCATAATTTTTCTGGGGTGAGGACAAAGAGGAGGTTCTCTGTAGATATTAGGCCCTCAGCATACAGCCATGGTGACTCAGCCACAGTAAAGATGCACAGCAAAGGGACTTGGGTAAGATAGTACAAATGCCGTGGCACTCACTTAATTCTGCAATGCAGTAGGTTTTCCCTATTTTGCACTCTGCAGAGATTATAAAAACCAATTTCCTGTCATTATTTAAATTAATGTTCTTTTCTGGTATGTGGCTAAAGTGGCACCCAGGAGTTTGCTGCCTAAGGAAAGAAGAAAAGATGTTTGAAAATTAATGACATCTTTGTCTAGCATAAAGGTAACAGAAAAGCAAAGTTGTTTACATAAAAATGGGCATTTTAAGAGAGAAAATACATTAAGCTGTAGTAAAAACAGAGATGCATCTGTTCTTTATTTTTTTCTTTTTGAATGTGTTCTCCCCACCAATTCAACAAGGAAGTGATGTTTTTCAAGTATGTTTCCTACACCACCTCCAGCTCTGAACAAAACGTTCAACTAACAATATGTAGCAACACTCACAATGAGGAAAAAAAATTATCTGGGCTTAAGAAATGGTTACAAATGAGACATTTGCCTAAATGGTCAGTCTTTTTAAAGTTTGGTTTTAAATTGATGGTGAGCAGATAAACTGAAAAAAAAAAAGTTTAGTTTCTGTACCTGTACCTTTAGAGTAATTCCCACAAGGAGAAAGAATATATAATCCTACTGTTTCAAATATAGATTTATATCAATTATGAATAATGTGAAAATTACATATGATCTAGATATTTTTCAATAAATCATCCCAAACTGTATTAATTTGGATGAGTTAAGATCTCAGAGTTTCATCTATTTCTGTTTCACCAGGGTCAACCATTCACTCCAAACTAATATTGAGCTGTGATCTTTTGTTTCCTTGCTCCGTCTCTGGACCCATTTCATCACACACTTTGCTCTCACAGAGTTGTTTCTGGGTTAAGCAGCTGAAGTCAAGGAGCCTGCAGTAAAGGTTGCTAAAGGTTTTGAGCCTAGTATTGCAGGAAGCAAGACGCCTTCTCATTCCTCCTCCACTGCAATGGAAAGGGGAAATGATTTGTTCTTACTCGAGCTTCTCCAGTCTCAGTAGTCAGGAAGCCAGACTAGTACTTCTTTCCATATCTCATAAAGCGTTCCCTCTCTGATTCCAGACCCATCCTGGGTAGATCTTACTCATTGAATACTCATAAAGGGAACTGAGATATTATTGTGAAAGAATTCTTTACAATTGTGTATTTATATACAGAATTATGGTCAAGAATGAAAAGAAAATGATCACAATATTGCTCAAATATACTAAGGGGAGGGGGTTCTCCTAGGAATTATGGCTGGACACATCATTAACATAAAGGCTAATGAAGAAGAAAATCAGGCAAAGTTATTTATTGCCCCAAATACAAGAAGCAAACTAGGAGAAGAGAGTCTAGATTGGGATCTTTAGTTTTAGGTCAGATGAACTAGGTCCATTTTCTGTATCCTAGAAATGATTCTGAGTTTAGTAGGTGTTTCCTCTCTAGCTGATGCCCTTCTTTCCTTCATGGGTTTCAGAGTTCTAATCATGCTTCAATTCAGGAGCTACAGGGGCTTGGGCTTGGGGAATGATTTCCTTCCTTTGCTGAATGTGACCCTTCATGTGTTTCTATGTATAAACTAGTAGATGGATGTTAACAAGGTTTAGATTAAGGCTTGTGAACACACCATTTCCCTTTGCAATGCCTATCAGAGCTGGGAAGTGTGTACATAGACTTTTTGAAGTAGGGCATCATGCCATCTTTGATCTAGACTCTTTAAACTTGTAGTTTTATGTGAAAAAAAAATTCTCGAACCTTTTGTATTTTGGAAGCAAGAGAGAAATGGAGGGTGAGGGAAGGGGAGAGTTTCAAGCAAATTAAAAAATGCCTTGAATGCCAATTGTGATTTTAATTCCTGCGAGTTTATGTCTCAACTTTTGAAAAACACTCAGTGGAAACTTTTTTTAAATAGTCATGAGAAATGAAAGAAGAAGAAATGGTTATCTACCAAGTGTAACGCACATTTTTCTTGGTACTGAATTTTAGCCTGGAATGAATTTTTATGACCGTATTATAAACCTCTGAAAATAGAGTTTAGTGGAGTGCTGAAACTGTCTTAAATATATTTTACAGGCAAATGTGCTCCTGGAATGATTTTTGTAAAGGTAAAGATATTAATTTTATGCAATCCATATGTATGTGTGTTTTAAAACATTTGAGGGGTTACTTATTTTCAGCATAACTAGCACATAATCAAAGATAGAACAGAATGATTTGAAGAGTTTTTAAAGAAGATATTATACATGCTGTCTGTCAAAGATTCTGCATAATTCATTTCATTTTAATACCATGATACATTTAGCTCCTTTATAATCTAAGCATTGAGTAAGATGGATCAGTATGGTATGATTCCGGAATTTCCTACTCAGAGCTCAATACCCATTTAATTTCTGATGAGAATATTCAATCAAACTGAAAAAAAAAAGTCTCCTTTCCCATCAGGAAACATGCGGTTCTAAATCCAACAATTGATTTGAAAATTTAGAAAAAACAAAATTGATTTTTCCATTAACATCTTTATTAATATTTGAAAGAATAATATGTTATAATCTGTATATGCTGCATTTTAACTTAAGATTCTCAGTTTGCAGAAATATTCTGATAATAGTTTTAATTAAAGTTTGAAGACAAACAGTATCTTCCATAATAGGCATCACATTTTTCTCCATTTTAAGGTGATTTAAATTAATGTGACTATGTCACTATGGGGAAAAGTCCCTAAGCTTTCTTCAGGTTCACTTCTTTTTTCTGCCAAGGCAAACAAAACAAAACAAAACAAAACAAAACAAGAAAACCCCAACTAAATAAAAGTATAGGCCAAGATGAAATCAAAACAATTCTTTTAGGAAGTTATTAAGCAAATTTGATTTTGAATATTTTTGAACTTGGATGCAAAGGGAAAGAAGGAGGAAAGGGAGAATGGAAGGGAAGGAAGGAAGGAGGAAAAGAAGGAAGGAATAAAGGGATTCACTAATTACGTAGAAGTTTGGGGACATTGTGCTTAAATAGAAAATTCCTTGGGAAAAGAAATGCAAACTCTTCATGATCGATGTCTTGTATAGAGCATGGTCACATGTGACCCCACCTATTTCACACCACATCCTGTTTTGGTTTTAGTCTAGGCAAAGCACTATGATGACAGAGGGAGCCATGTTCAAGGAGAGTGATCTACATAATTAGGTGCCTGAAGATTGTAGCTGAGGGGTTATGGAAAAAGACCTTACTCAAGATCATAAAATGAAGAATTAATAATGAAATATGATGCCATGTCCAAGTATTAGTAGAGTGACTTTCTTTCTGATTGTGATAACTTACATGCCTTTACAGTAGCAGCATTTGCAGAATTACTCAGTGGAATATATGATACTGATGCATCTTGAATCACTGACTTTCCTGTGCTGAATTTTTGAGACTTGCACAGAGATGACATGTCCACAGAGTAATAAGAAGGTGGGTGTTTGGCTCTTTACAGGAAGCACTGAGGGAAACCTATTTTTGTACTTCTGCTACTTTACTTTGCCTTGGGATAAAAGTGAACATTAAGCAAAATAACAGTAGGAAGAAAATAAATGCTATTGTGACTAATAAACAATAAGAGATCTTTGAGCACTAGGAACATATGAGTCATTAGCTCACACTATTTTATGGTTACAACTTGAATTTCTATATATCAAGCATACCTGTTGTGAAGCTGAAATTAGTAGGTCAGCCCAGCTTAGTGTGCTCTCTGGTATGTGGGCAATGAATTTATAGCAACCATTTGCCCCATTGATAAATAGAATTGTATGAGAATTTGGTGTGATAATGGAGATTACTTCTGGCTTATTGTAGTTACTTAGTAATTTCTGTTTCTGATGCTGTAAAAGGCGTTATTATTAGACACACAGGCAGTAAACAAGAATCCCCCTATTGCAGTGGATCTCAACACTGTGCCTTTTAGGGTACTTTTAAAATATTTGTTACCTGTGTCTGACCCTAAACTATATATCAGAATCTCTGAAGACAGGGTCCCAGGCATTAGTATTACTCTCTCCAGGTGATTCTAACACACAGTGTTAAGACTCACTGTTCTAGGTTATTGGATCTACCATAAATAAAGTCAAACATCTACTTATAAAAAAAGTAATTGGGGCTGGGGCTGTAGCTCAGTGGTAGAGTGCTTGCCTAGCATGCGTGAGGCACGGGGTTCGATCCTCAGCACCATATATAAATAATAAATGAATAAAAATAAAGATCCATCAATGACTGAAAAAAATATTTAAAAAATAAAAGTAATTGACTTAATGTGAAATCATTTGAAAATAGATGATCATTAATTAAGGTCAATGCAAAGAATAAACATACAGGAAGAACAAGCAGAATGATTTCTCAGTTTCCCATTTTTCCTGTGATATTTACACTTGGAAAGAAATCTCAATGGTGACTTTCCTTCCCTGAACATGATATGATGAACTAGAATGTTCCAATATATGAGATCAACACTATTGGAATTTGTAATACATTTGTGAAGAGGGCCAAGGGAAGATATTTCAAAGGAGATATAATTCTCCAAAAAGATATAAAAAATAGACTCCAAAATATCAACCCAGAATCATTTCTTAGTCTATGATAGGAAGGAGTCTTGGGGAGGGTGACAACTCCCTTTAGGTCTTTGAGACTTTGGCACATATATTGGCCCCAAATAGTCAAAAGTGATTGTTATATAAAAGAGTGCTGGTTCAAAGGCACAAACATGAAGACAAACATGGTTTTAATACTAACAGCCAGAAATTGGTATATTGGTGATATATAATTAAAAGATAATACATAATTTCTTAATAATCAACTGGAATATCAATAGGGAAGCAATATTTGAAATGATTTTATGATATTTAAAACAGTTCATTGGTTTATGTATGGATGATAGAATTGTGAAGTTATGATATGTATGCATGTTAGAATTGTGAGGTTCTTTAATTTTTTGCATTTTAGAAATTTTTATTTCTTTTCTCTTCTTTTAAAAATAAGAAAGTTATCTTCCCCCTTAACCTGTATCAATGGGCATCCCCATCCTCCCCTAGGCCAAATAATGGGGCTTGCTACTAGACATGGGTAATGAGGGGTAGGGAGTTTGTGGTTTAAAGCAGGCTCCCACTGGAATTTCTTTGAACTACAGAAATCCTGCTACTTGCTGTGTCTTTCTTGTTTTTAACCAGTTTAGCACAAACGTTGCCTTTCAATGCAACTACATGTTCAAAGCAAAACATAAAATTGTGTTAGTTTAAAGGACTCATTAATTTCCTTTGTACTCCAAATCCTCTGCATTAACAAATGCAATATGCTGATTCTATATTCAAGCTTATTCCATTTTGGTTGCTATTAACTTCAAAGGAAACCTGAAAAAAGAGTGTAAGAGAATTAAATTCTTGTGTTGAAAAATTAATACATTACTGACAACTGACCCACTTTTTAGTTTCTCTGTTTTATGAAATTTTAAACTTTTTCTATTTGTAAGACATATCTATGGTTAAACTTGTTCCAGGGTATTACTCCTTTAAAGATTAAGATGCCTTCCCTATCAAGTCTGCGAATTCTTATGGTAGAATGGTTTTAACATCTCTTTAGAAGTCTGATTGCCATACTGGTGTGTGGGGTGTGTGTGTATGTGTGTGTGTCTGTTTAGGTATTAAACATAAAGATATTTGTTATCTAAAATAATGATCTAGAGACAAAAATTGTTACGATCGAGGAACAGGATTTTAATTTACATTGTTACTGCTAACAATTATCCATTACTTCAAATAATATTTTACTGTTTCACCTTATCAGGGATTGTTAATAATTGTTAATGTGTTCCTATTTAAGCTTGAACCTCTATGATGTACATATTTGTAATATGAAAGTGTGTATGAGTTTGTATATATGTGTATATGTGTGTTTTGGGGGGGAATGTATGTGTGTGTATGTGTATATATATATATTCTGGTAAAAATATATCTTAAAGTAGCATGCATAGTGCTATACATGTTACTATATATACAGGTGTATACATACACACACACACATATATATACATGTATATAAACATATACAGTCATATATATGCATATGAATATAAAAGTTATCTTAGTGATAAATATAGTTAGTTAACAATTTTTAAAAAATAAATGCATATATTTAATTCCAAATTAGTACAACCTGAATAAGTAAATATGCTAAATTTTTTCCCTTTCTATAATCATTAAAATAATTTTTTTCCACCAAGAAAAACATTAAGCAATAAAAATGGAAATGCAGTTGCTAGGTGACATCAATAATCCTTTCACTTGATTCTAAACAGAAAATTTCAATCCTAAAATGCTCTGACAGTTTTTGAAGAATAACTATATTGCCTATAAAATACAAACCAATTTCTCAGAATATCTTTCTTTGTCAAGATTATAAAGTACATATCTTTTCTACAACAATTTAAGAAAACATGTTTGTCCTTTGAATTTCCTCATTTGATTTGTATAAACAAAATGTGTGTAAGTAAACACTCAAATTATGTTGTTTTTCTCATTCTTTCTCATGTTGAAACTCATTGACTGTGCTTTCAAAATTATTTCACTTGAAAATTGGTATATTCCTCCTACTCCAGGTCTCTGGACAATTATATTTGGAGGCCTGATAATAAAATATGGTGATTAGATTCTACTTTTCACATTAGATATTATTAGCATTTCATTTTTTGCACATAGTCCCCAAATAAGTCTATGAAGTTTGTAATAGAGGGCTATTTGTGTTTTGTTTCTGTTGCATTTTTGTGACTTTGCTGCCTTAGACTTAAAAATACTTGTAGCCAAATAAAGCTGCAACACAATACTATTAGAGTTCTGGAAGTGCTTAGCAGAGAATATTCAAGGATGGTAAATAGGGGTGACCCAGCTCCAGTCATACAAAGACTGGGCAAGATGCTGAATAAGTATCCAGAATCACATGGACGGTATAGTGCATTCATGCCAAGGCCACCGTTTAGCTCCAAGAGATGGTAGATTCCAAGAAAAAGCCGGAGTTGCTAAATTTTCCATTGTTCAAATAGAAGCTGCAGCTCTGGAATTTTATGTAAAATCTCCCAACATTGATTGTTTTAGTAAGCTTTTCATCACTGTGACCAAAGTACCTAACAAGAACAACTTAGAGATGGAAAAGTTTATTTTGGCTTATGGTTTCAGAGGTATAGTCCACAGTTGCCTGACCCCATAGCTGTGGGCCTAAGATGAGGCAGAACATCATGGCAGAAGGGTGTGGCTGAGGAAAGCAACTCAGGGCCTGACAGCCAGGAAACAGAGAGAAGGAGAGCTTTGCTTGCCAGCGACAAAATTTAAACCCCAAAGACATTCCCCCAGTGATGTACTTTGCCCAGCCACACACTACCTGTTTATAGGTACCACCCAGTTTATCCATATCAGTTAATCCATAACCAATTAGATTAAAGCTCTCATAACCTAATCATTTCAACTCTGAACATTCTTGCATTGTCTCACACATGAGCTTTTGGAGGACACCTTATATCTAAACTATGACATTGGCATTTGAGCTTAATTAGTTTTAATTTAGGAAAGATCTGTGGATAGGGTTTGGATTGGAATATTTAAGGGTTTCCTCTAGAAACCAAACATGTACTCATCAGTGAAGATTTTCACATATATAAATTAGAATACATAAAAATAGCTGCTGTCTTCATATATAAAGTTTCTTTTAGTTCCTATTCCCATAAGAATATATCTTGAAGTTGCATGCATCGTGGGTGCCATCATCTAAGGTGGTGTATGGTCACATTTTTAGCAGCTATATGATCCTAGTCAAGTTCTTTAAATTCTCTGACTTCCTATTCTTTGTGCACAGGAGTGTAAGGATGCAATCAGAAAATATGTTGTTATGGTTTGACATGAGATGTCCTCCAAAAGCTTCCTTGTCAATGCAGGAAGTAAAGTGATCAGATTATAAGAGCCATAACCTAATCATTGATTAATTCATTTGACATAGTAATAGTTTGAATGGATGGACGAACTAGATTCTAACTATAGTCAAGTGGGTGTGGCTAGAGGAAGTAGGTCACTGGGGGCTTGCCTTGTTTATATTTTGTCTCTAGTGCCTCCCTTGCTCTCTCTGCTTTCTGGCTATCATGAGGAAAACAGTTTTCCTCTGTCACACCCTTCCACTGTGACATCCTGCCTTATCTTAGGCCCAGAGCAATGAAGTTGTTTAATAATGAACTGAACCTCCAAAACCATGAGCCAAAATAAATGTTTTCTTCTCTTCTAAATTCTATTTTCTTTCTTTCTTCTCTTTTTTGATACAGAGGCACTCAACCACTTAGTCACATTCTCAGCCCTATTTTGTATTTTTTTCAGGGACAGGCTCTGAGTTGCTTAGTGCCTCGCCATTGCTGAGGCTGCCTTTGAACATGCAATCCTCCTGCATCAGACTCAGGACCTGCTGGGATTACAGGCCTGTGCCACCACACCTGGCTGTAAGTTGTTTTTGCTGGGTATTTTGGTCACAGAGATGCTAAGCAGACTATAATGCAGACTGTAATGTCTTGCATTTAAATGTTCATTAAAATTTTTGTTTTTATTTTTATTATTTCACTTAAATAAAACTGAAGAATATTTTGCTTCCTTGATGCTGCTGAGCTTCTGATCATCTTGTGTTTTGTCTTATACCTTCATTAAAATAATCACTCACCTTTGTAAAAACTGAAGTTAAGTTTATATCACTTTTTTTTTTTTACTGCAATCATATATTACTGATTAGAATCTTGCAGTACAAATTTTTTAAAAGCTAAAGAATCCACAGGTTTCTTGATTGGCACATGATCACACAAGTTCTGATTTGCAGAATTTGAAGTATCTTTTATTTTCAACTGTAAGGACAATAACACTTCTTTCTGAAAGGTATTAATTTTAGCAACACAAATTCAAGTATGCTCAAATTTTCATTGTGTTACATTTTACATAGATATTGGCTTTTTAAATTTTATGTCCCCCTAGTCTTTCTCCAGCAAGATGTACACTGATTTAGGACCCCTAGACCCCAGGAAGGATTTCTAGGAACTTTACCTAAATAGTTTCCCAGCTGTATTTTAGAACTAACAAATGTTAGGAAATATGAATTCAAGAGTATTTAAAGGGATCACCATCACTAGATTATCATATTTTCAACAATTTCTTTTGTATTCTGCTTCGCCTCTTAGTAATGCTTGTCTGTTATTAATAGTTGAGAATAGCAGGATTTCATGTGAGAGCAGATTTCTTCCAAGACAGTTTTCAACAGTGGCAATTCATGAGTGAGTAAGAGCACTAATGCCACCAATGTGCCTCTTCTCAGATATTTTGAAGTATTTTTAAAAAATACTAGAAAGTGTATTATTTTTATTTCCCTGTTAATGTGGTTCTCATATCCCCTCACCCACAGTCATTTTTTCCTTTCCCTAAATCTTCATCTCATGATTTTGATCATTTTTATTTCTTTTATTCTGCCATTTCTTGATTTCTTGCCATCTAAATAATTCATGAAAAAATGAAACAAAGACTTGCTCTCAATTTTAAATCAATCCTAGAGGACTCTAAAACTCTCGATAGCGAATTCAGCTCAGGGGATACTTTTATGTTATGTTGTCATGCCTAGGGCTTGCCTGAATGTGGCAGGTAAAACTAGCATTGGTGGAGTGAATAATGAGGGTCAAAAGAGTGTAGGTTTCCTAGATTCTAAAAAACACAAAGCAAACCCTGGTGTTTCTCTCACATCTCCTAGCCAGGTAGTAAAGGGAGATGATAGCTAGCCGCTCTCTTTCTTCACCCAAATAAGCGGAGTAGAGGTGGTTGTGTATAATTTCAGAACACTGATTCACCAATATTTGCTAGCAGGCAGCATGCTAATTATTGAAGGGTCAGATACTTGACTCTCTGTTTTCCTTCTCTTCCATCAGAACAGCTTCTGGTGTAAGCATGACATTGAAGTTATAGATAATGTCTAGCTTAATATTCCAAGTGAAAGACAATTACACCCTAAGCTAAAGTAGCAGTGAAGCTGAATGGTTGGGAAATAATGCAGAAATATTTAGGAGGTAATGTATGCTTAAATACATTGAGGATAATGAGTCAAAGCTGACTATATAGGATGCTCTGGCTCTCTGATTTCAGACACAGGGCTGCTGGTTATGATAATCCTGAAACAGTGAACATAGGTTTTGGAGGAAAAGAATCAGGTAAATTATAATATGCTGAGATTGAGATACATGTGAGACTCCATTCAGCAAGATACATCAGCATAACTCATGGATTTAAACCTTAGAAAAGTGGGCTGGTTGGACATATACAGTTAGAATATCAGAAGACAGCAGAAAACTGAAGCCATGTCCAGTGTGAACCTGGAGAGTGTTCCATTCTAAGGAATATCAAAGTTTAAGTGCTGAAAAAAGGCAAGGGGATCTGTATGGAAACTGAGCAATAGCCAGTGAGATTCAAAGGCCATCACTGTGGAATACGATTCTAGAGGCCAGGAAAGTGTTTTGACATTGAAGAACACTATGAAGTAGAAAAAAGATGAATAGAATATTCAATGGATTGAGCAACGAATGAATGAATAAAATGAATGAATCTCATTAGAGACTTTTAGAAGAGAAATGAAGGTAGAAGCACAAGTTCAGGGATTTGAATGTTGTTTTGTGTTATCTTTTTAGACAGGGGAAGCTTGTACCTGTTTGTAGATTGTGGTGAAGGAATACATGGAACGTAGCAGAAAGAGAAAACATAAAGTTAAAGGAGACTGAAGAAATAACCAAGTCTTGAGAGTCTTAGCAAGTGTGGGCAGAAATGAAGCAACTGATTGTGAAGCACAGAAGGCACTGACAAGAAAGTTTAGGGGAATAAAGACATGGTGAAACTTGATGGTGCAGGACATTTGAGGAAGTCGAGGCTTCAATTACCTTTACATAAACATTTTTCTTTATAAATAGAAAGTGATGTTTTCTGGTTGAATGAGCTTGAGGATTAGTGAAGAATAGAATAGCCATTGTGGGAAACAGGAGTAGCTTCTGGATGAGGTTATATAAGAGACATGGTAAGTGATAATAGGAACTGAGTGTTTGTCTTTTAGGAGTATGAGGTGATAAAGAGAACAAAGTAAAAGAGGTTAGGAGCCCTTTGGTGTTAAGCACTGGTGAGTGAAAGGCTCATCTGCTATGTTCAGATCATGGACATGCAAAGGCCTGGAGCACATAGTCACCCAGTTTACAGAATCCTGAATTTCTCATATGACACACAAATCAATGCCAGGAGTTTATTTGGGATGGTGATTTCTTGTTGAGTTCAAACATACTTCAGCCTTAGATACAATTTGAAAAGTTTATATGTAATAAAAAAGACCTTCAACAAGGGAAGAAATGGGAAAAGCATTTATATCAACAAATTGGTAGCATTGCTCTCTAACATATCCATTAACTAATTAGACACTATTTCAGTGCAAGAAATTTGTCTCCAAGTCTTTGCTCACTTGGAACTGATGAAAAGTGCTTTCACTCGGTTTGCTTCTGACTTCAGCAAGTCACCTTTCTTCTGGGTGCTCAACCACATCTTTCTAGCTCAGTCATCTGTGGCTGAATTTAATGAGACCTACATCTTGCTGTGAAGTAGGTTGTGGAAATTATTGTAATGATTATTAAATCATTTTCCCAAGTCTTTTTAATCTTTGAAATGTTTAATTTCCCAAATCCCAAATCATCTAATAAAATGAAAAGATTGCAAAAGCAGCACAGCTTCCCTACCTCTGCCTAAAGTGCATATTTCCCCTCTCATCTCCTTGATATTTACCGACAGCCATTATGGAAATTAAAAAGCAGCAGTATCCCACATTGTGAGGTCCTTGCTGTCTGTCTGGAGCTCAGAGTTTGAAAGTTGGGAAGGAGAACCAACACAAAACACAAAGATGGTTGAAGTGAAATATTCTTATGATGAAATGAAATATAAGAGAAACACTTCCAAAGTCTGGCATTTTATTGTTTGGAAATGCATGTGTAAAGAATAGAGTTTCTTTTTGCTAAGCTCTGAAAACATTTGTGAGTACTTGATTGGAAGATAGTGAATTGCTGAAAAGACAATTTGGAAACTTACTTATGCACAGTCAAAGTGCTCATACAAGCAAATTGTTTGGGACAATCTCAGGTTATATGTGATCTCTGATTAATAGTGTATTTCTTTCCTTCTATCTTGGAATATGAATTTCAAGATTCCAAGGTTCATATTCCAATAGAATATGAATTCTATGTTCACTCTAGAGATACAAAAGTGACCATTATATTTGTTGTAGGATAGCCAGTGACAAAGTAAACCCAACTTGTGAATTTAAATAGCCCATCTAGTTTAATTTTCCTCTAAGGGAAAGTTGATACAAACCCTTGCTCTCTTAGACATGTTAAGAATTCCTACATTTATATGATCTCTCAAAATATAGAAAAATGTGATTGTCACTACCATTGTGCTATTTGTAACTCACTACCAGATTTATATTTTTCTTAAATGTAATACTTGGAAGCATCAAAAGCAGATCTTGAAAATGGTACATATTTCTTTCCATAAGTAATGCTAAATGAGGAATGATTCATTTCTACCTGTAAAGTTCAGAAAAATAAATATTTGATGATATTACAGTCACCTTTGAAAAATCAGCTTCTTTTGAGAAATTCATTAAATTCTTTTATCATTTTTACTCAGAGAATATTTAGATTGCTTCTGAAGTAATCAATGTGTACTATCAAAGGCAAGGGGAATATGTTATATTAATATGAAACCAAAGTGCAATTAAGGTATAGGACTGTGTACATAATTTAATAATTGTTTCTTTGCTTTTAAGAAATTCAGTCATTATCATGCCAATTCTGTGGTATTAGGAAAGCATAATAAAATGATTTTATTGTAAGAAGTGTGCTTGTTATTACTCTTTTTTATTGAACAAAACAGAAATTTTAGATTGTAAGCAAAAACAAATTAATTCTTTTCTTCCAGTCTGTTAAAATCTAACCCTAACCAAATAAACTTTCTAGCACAAATAATGTTTTTCTTGCCACTGGGTTAAAACAGATGTATCACAAAAAAATTATAATTCTTCTTAGATAAAAGTCCTCCAGTTCCCTTTAGATTTAAAAACAGTCTTATTAAGATGTCTGTGTAGTGAAAGATTCACACAATTACAACCTTGGGTGGACTTCAGGTCAGGAACCTGGGAAGAGAGAGGGATAGTGCTGTTTTGTTTGTTTCTTTCTTGTTGCTGCTTTCTTTACACTTCTCTGTAGGGAGAGTGATTTAGAGGCAAGAGGTGCAGGCTTAAGTGGTGGTCAGAATTATAATCTGTTGTTGGTTTTCTTTTAACCTGGAAGGTAATACTCTTACTGACTCTCATGGGAGACTTCTAGCTTTATCATAATATCCCTGCTATGGAACTCTGATGGTAGCTTCCTGAGGTAGTACTATGTCTGGTGTGGTCTTCTACAGCTTTCATGCCCAATCGGTTGACTTCCAATCCAGCTTTTCTTTTGGAGGCTGCTTTACTTCATTGGGCAGTCTTATTGCATAGTCTTCTTTAAATCATTTTAGGCCAGGTTGCTCTCTTGGCAAAGGTGAAACTCTGACATCCTTGTTTGACCATCGATGAAAATGCAATGGTCTATTACCATCTCAAACCAAATCTTCATGGTAAGTACATTGTCTGCAGGTATTAGGAAATACACCATCCTGCCCACCATCATTGGGGGTGGTAGGGAGATACCACAGCACACTGAGAACTCTTAATAAGAAATTAATTTTCTCAGCCTCTAGTTTCAAACATTTTCTTGTCTTATGGTAGGGAAAGGAGAAATGCCACAGAACTTCCTTGTATTTCTTCCCAAAGGAGTATACATTCTCTACCCTGTGAAATATCTTTAACTTATATATTCTGGAAGTGGGAAAGTACACATGTTAAAACTTATTTTATAATCTCCTAGCATGTCCTACATAGGTGGTTTAGCACCTCTCTACAGAACAGGGATTGGTGGCTGTCCAAATGTAGCTTGCTGCTTATTTTGGAATGAATCATGCTTTAAAAATGATTGTTATTTAATGATTGAAAAAAATTAAAAGAAAGATAATATTTTGCAACATGTGAAATGATGTGAAATTCAAGTTGCACTATCTATAAATAGTGTTTCATTCAGCTATGCCCACCATTTGCTTACTGTCAGTGGTTCTTTCCCCGCGCAATGATAGATTTGAATTATTGAAACCTGATGAGCTGCAAATCCTAAAATATTTACTATCTATTCCTTTTAAAAATGTTTGCTGAGGGACTGGGGTTGTGGCTCAGTGGTACAGCCCTTGCCTAGCATGTTTGGGGCACTGGGTTTGATCCTCAGCACCACATAAAAATAAATAAACAAATAAATAAAATAAAAGTATTGTGTCCAAGTATTATATGTATACATATAAATGTTTGCTCACCCATGCTGTACAATGTAATGCAGTTGGCATCTATTGTTTTTTTTTTTTTTTTTTT